>JASCZW010003864.1:42500-46131 GCA_034211315.2 Aedes japonicus
AGTCGAAATCCAAATCCAATTCAAATCCAATCCAAATCCAATCCAAATCAATCCAAATCCAATCCAATCCAATCCAAATCAATCCAAATCAATCAAATCCAATCCAAATCAATCCAAATCCAATCCAATCCAATCCAATCCAATCCAACCAATCCAATCAATCCAAATCCAATCCAAAGCCAATCCAATCAATCCAAATCCAATCCAAATCCAATCCAACCAATCCAATCCAATCAAATCCAATCCAAATCAATCCAAATCCAATCCAAATCCAATCCAAATCCAATCCAAATCCAATCCAACCAATCCAAATCCAATCCAAATCCAATCCAAAACCAATCGAAAATCAATCGAATCCAATCCAAATCCAATCCAAATCCAATCCAAATCCAATCCAAATCCAATCCAAATCCAATCCAAATCAATCCAAATCAAATCCAATCCAAATCCAATCCAAATCCAATCCAAATCCAAACCAATCAATCCAAACCAATCCAAATCCAATCCAACCAATCCAATCCAATCAATCAAATCCAATCCAAATCCAATCCAAATCCAATCCAAATCAATCCAAATCCAATCCAACCAATCCAACCAATCCAAATCCAATCCAACCAATCCAAATCCAATCCAAATCCAATCCAAATCCAATCCAAATCCAATCCAAACTAATCCAATCCAATCCAACCAATCCAACCAATCCAAATCAATCCAAATCCAATCCAACCAATCCAACCAATCCAAATCAATCCAAATCCAATCCAAATCCAATCCAACTAATCCAAATCCAATCCAACCAATCCAAATCCAATCCAATCCAATCCAAATCCAATCCAAATCCAATCCAACCAATCCAAATCCAATCCAATCAATCCAAATCCAATCCAACCAATCCAAATCCAATCCAACCAATCCAAATCCAATCCAATCCAATCCAAATCCAATCCAATCAATCCAATCAATCAAATCCAATCCAACCAATCCAATCCAATCCAACCAATCCAAATCCAATCCAATCAATCCAAATCCAATCCAAATCCAATCCAAATCAATCCAAATCCAATCCAAATCCAATCCAACCAATCAAATCCAATCCAAATCCAATCCAAATCCAATCCAAATCCAATCCAACCAATCCAAATCCAATCCAACCAATCCAAATCCAATCCAAATCCAATCCAAACCAATCCAACAATCCAACTAACCAAATCCAATCCAAATCCAATCCAAATCCAATCCAAATCCAATCCAAATCCAATCCAAATCCAATCCAAATCAATCCAACCAATCCAAATCCAATCCAACCAATCCAAATCCAATCCAAATCCAATCCAAATCCAATCCAACCAATCCAAATCCAATCCAATCCAATCCAAATCCAATCCAATCCAATCCAAATCCAATCCAAATCCAATCCAAATCCAATCCAATCCAATCCAAATCCAATCCAAATCCAATCCAACCAATCCAACCAATCCAAATCCAATCCAAATCCAATCCAACCAATCCAACCAATCCAAATCCAATCCAAATCCAATCCAAATCCAATCCAACCAATCCAATCCAATCCAATCAATCCAAATCCAATCCAAATCCAACCAATCCAACCAATCCAACCAATCCAAATCCAATCCAAATCAATCCAATCCAATCCAACCAATCCAACCAATCCAAATCAATCCAATCCAATCCAAATCCAATCCAACCAATCCAACTATCCAAATCCAATTAAATCCAATCCAAATCCAATCCAACCAATCCAACCAATCCAACCAATCCAATCCAATCCAAATCCAATCCAACCAATCCAAATCCAATCCAAATCCAATCCAAATCCAATCCAAATCCAATCCAAATCCAATCCAACCAATCCAACCAATCCAACCAATCCAAATCCAATCCAACCAATCCAACCAATCCAAATCCAATCCAAATCCAATCCAACCAATCCAAATCCAATCCAAATCCAATCCAAACCAATCCAAATCCAATCCAAATCCAATCCAAATCCAATCCAAATCCAATCCAAATCCAATCCAAATCCAATCCAAATCCAATCCAAATCCAATCCAACCAATCCAAATCCAATCCAAATCCAATCCAAATCCAATCCAAATCCAATCCAACCAATCCAAATCCAATCCAAATCAATCCAAATCCAATCCAAATCCAATCCAAATCCAATCCAAACCAATCCAAATCCAATCCAAATCCAATCCAAATCCAATCTAAATCCAATCCAAATCCAATCCAACCAATCCAACCAATCCAAACCAATCCAAATCCAATCCAAATCCAATCCAACCAATCCAAATCCAACTCCAATCCAATCCAAATCCAATCCAAACCAATCCAAATCCAATCCAAATCTAATCCAATCCAATCCAACCAATCAAATCCAATCCAAATCCAATCCAAATCAATCCAAATCTAATCCAAATCTAATCCAAATCGCTTTTCTTTCGCTGCCAGCTTGTCGCTGCGTTGTCTGGATCTTCTTGAACGATTTTTACCCACGAGACACTAAAAATCTAAACTGTTGATTCTATCGATGGATGTCTACATCTAGTACTTGTAGCACCTACGAATTTGTGCGGCATGGTCAATACCAATGCTAATCTACAATTTTATAAAACATCACGATGGGCTACCTGAAATGACTAAATATTGAGATTTTAAACTCCATAACAAACCGGACCATTCTAATAGAATGAATGAGAGGAAATATTATTTAATGCATGTAGTGCATAATTATCTGGTATCCCACATTACTGTATTGAACAGACCTAAAGCTTAAAACAGAATCCGAAACCCTAATCGATATGCCCGACGTCACTCCTCCAAAAACATTGATTTGGAGCGCAAATCGATTCAACACTCACTCCGTAGGTGCCGACAGCTGAAAAGGGTCAAAATCTGATTTCATCATAAACCGTCGGCGAACATTGGCTTCCATCGTCGGAAGGTGAATTTCAACGTTCTTCCCTCCTGTCTGACCTATCACCTTCTGCATAGCGAGCAAAGAAAAACATTCGGCAAGTTTCCGATGCTCAGGAAAACCGCTCGAAGGCCAAGAAGTCACGAATCGCGCGGCGAAACACGGCTAAAGCAGTCAGTTTATGTCAGGTCTCTGCCACTTCACTATTATTGGGGTAAGGAAGGGGTGGGGGGACTCTATCCGATGAATTTGTGTAGACAGGTGCCTCTTTGTTGGGTCGTGTTTCGAAGTTTGCATCGTCGCTTGAACGCCTGGTGAGCTTCCGAGTTTGGAGATCTGATAGATGTTCGTAGGGGTGATCAAATGAGGATAACACTATCTTGAATATTATGTTAATTTCCTCCAGGATTTTTTTTTTGTTAAGTCGATCAAAATTATTTATAAATTTTCAGTCAGCGAAACATTAATTTTCAACAACATGCAAGGTTGAATAGTTTCAATTAAACGAGAACACCATATTACAGTTATGCATTGTTTGTAAACGTGAAAAATCAATGAAACTAATTCTTTCGTTGATTGAAAGTATATCACCTATCCCCACCATAGAACCAGATCGCACGCTGGCACTTGGAATGAATTGTAGCTCCACGTCATTCAAGAACCATCCAAATGATTGCTCGAGTGTGACTGCAA
>JASCZW010003865.1:0-194646 GCA_034211315.2 Aedes japonicus
TGTTAAGGATGATCTTTTCCAGAATCTTCCCGAGGGTATCCAGCAGGCATATGGGTCTAGAAAATGCTGGGTCCCCTGGTGGCTTCCCTAGCTTCGCAACTAACAGTAGCTCTTCATTGGAGATTCAAGCAGTTGCATCTTCAGCTTCTTCGTATGACGTAGGTAAAAATACCGTCCACGATCGTATTCAATTTGTCCGGGCACATTTCAGCATGTGCTGCTAGATTCTTATAATTTGCCACCACGATTCTATAAACGTTGCCTCAGGGGTTCGCATCAACTCTATAAAGCAGTTGGCACAACTCTTTAGAGAAGTTTGACTTGCTCAACTCGATCTCTCGTTTGAGGGCGGTGCGAGCTCTTCTCTCTCAGCTTCAGCCCATGCTCTATGGGCGCTTCTCCTTACTCAGAGGCATCCAGCGCGAGGGGTACTGAGAGTCTTATTCCACGGTTCATGGGCTCCTGTTCCTCGGCATTGATGCATAACAGGCTATTGCTACGGCTTTTGTCAACTCCCCTGTGACAAGCGTTTCACCGCTGTTTGTTCGAAACGCCTAGGTAAATACCTCCTTGTTGAAATCCTTTGTATTCCACTTTCGCTCGCAGGTCCTCATTCTCCTCGTAACCGTGAGGTGTATTCCTTGCTTACTCTCCAGTTAATGTCTTCCATAAGCCACGGGTTGCAGAACATAATATCGATGATGGACTCCCGACCGTCTTTGCGGAATGTGCTGACATTCCCTTCGTTGCACTGCCTCATATCCAGCTTCGCTAGAGCTTCAAGTAGACTGTGTTCCATTGGGTTAGTTCGCTTACTGTGAAGACTACCGCCCCTCCTCTGACCAGAGTGTCGGTGAATGCGTTCATCAGTTCTTCTAGGAGCATCATAGCAGCTGCATACGAGTAGTCCGTTCACTATCACAAGGCCGTCGTATGAGCACTCGACCACCTGTTGGATGGGGAATCTGCCTATAACTTGTATTGTCACCATCCCTGCTCTGTCTGTCACCCACATACTGTTACCGAGATGAACTCGATACGGTTGCGCAATTATTGCAACATAGCACTTTGTGTCTGTCGTGGAGTGCTATAACAGTTGCTGTGCAGTGTTGCAATGATTGAGATTCACTTGTGTGATCTCCATCCTTATTGGCCTGCCTTCGCCTTTTCGTACGCCGGGCTTTTAAAGCCGCCCGTCCAATGGTCGTTTCCATCCTCCAGATTGCACAGTATGCACCTTGGTTGCTTCGTGCTGTCCCTACTCAAGTAACAATTTCAGTTCTGTTCCAGTCGTATACGTAGCACTCCTCCCGGCTTTGTTGATGAAACTACATTCAAAACTGTTTTGTTCACCAACACCTCCTCTATGCATCTTTAAAGTCGAAATGTGTACAAAGTGGCCCACTCTATAGACGGTTGTGAAAACAAATTAATAAAACCTTTCTAAGACCATAAACATTTTGAAAATGTGCTAGTGAGAGATGTTATGACCATTTGAGAACCATCATAAAACCTATTGGCTGCCATCAAAACCAGCATACGGCCAAATGGCGATATCTGCTTTTCTAATTCATTTAACAGTAAATAATGGCTAAGAAAAAAGTTCTAGTGTTGCGAGAAATTATGTTTGATAGCAAAACATCCAAAACAAATTGAGCTTTTCATAGCGTATCATGCTCCTAATCATATGCGCTTTTAATTTTATGGTGAATATTGGCACGATAAGAGCCGAAAATTAATGCACCTCGGAAATTATGCGGGTTTACAACAACAAAAACAAAATTGAAATCATGAAACTCCTGAAAATCTGATGGAATTCAATGAGGTTATCTAAAAGAGTACCGAAGGTGGTCTTTGATCTACGGTACAATTGTACTACATTTAAAATTGGGTGTATTCATTTTTCCTCAATTCAATTATTTAATATATTTCAATATGGCGATTGGAAGGAATCGCGGTTTTGCCAAAAAGCCAATTTATCTTAGCAATGGCTACTATAAAACTATCTGGTCATTTGGTAGCTTTCCTCAATGCCAATTTGCCGTTTAATGCATTTACTCGAGGCAAAATGATTTTATAATGCGTTTTCAACTGACCATAATAAGATAATAGGAATGACTCCTAAACGGCATTTCAAAACTGCATTTTATGAGTTTATAAAGTCAAAATAAAACCTTTGATAGGAGTAACAGGAATTTTAAAAGTAAAGGTTTTTTAGTTCGCTGTAGAGAAGCTGTGTAGGTTCTTATAAACCTGATTAAATTTGAAACCTGTTGGCACCTCTTGCTGCCTTAATAAAACCGAATTGATTTCTAGTGGCTTTCATGAAACTTTAATAAAACTTAATAAAGCTGGATGGTTTTGGTACCTTACTTTGGTAGCTACGTACCCATTTCTACCACATTTCCAGCACAGCTCGGATCTGTAAGTGCCCTTGCAGCTTCTTGACCGGTAGCCAAACCCCATGCATTTGTAGCATCTCTCCATTTACTTAGTAGTTCAGGGGATCAATCTCGGCGTTGTTAGCATCGTCTACTGACAATCGGATTACCGCCGTCTGTGTGCCTCCATACGACTTCCTTATCCTTATTGTCATCGGTCCTATTAAGTAGCACTGCTCAGTCAATGCATACCTCACTTATTTTTCGGTCATCCAGATCCTTGCACTCAACTACTACCTACTGTCAAAGAGCTCTTGCGGTAGCCTCGGCGCATAGGAATTCAGCCACGAGTTTCCTGTACACTGAGCTCTTGACAGATGCATCTTTCTTCAGCTCGAAAATCATCTTGCTTTTCTTCGTACACCGTGTTTAGACCACATTCTTGAATAACTCTGTCTGCTTTGAGTTCTCCCTCACTTCCTTGAGAAGGGCAGCGTATGTTGTATCTATTTCCCGAGAGAGAATTTCGATGACTCTTTGGCGTCACCTAAGCCTTATTCGTAGGTATTCCCGCGGCTTCCAAAAGAGCTTTCTCAGCTGTTTCTGCTCTCATTCTGAGCACCTCGACTGATTCCATCCGCTTCCTCAACGCCTTCTCTTCTCTTTCTGCAACAACCACAGGGACTTTGATGGCCTTCACCATATCTTGCAGCTTCTTATGGAGATTGTTTTTACTCTTACCGAACACATACAAATCGTCGATCCTCTTCTTGACCTCCAAAATGTAGGCTCTAGACCGCATCGCTTATTGAGGTGTGCTTTTGCTGGGCTTTCTCGAAAACAGCTGACTTAGCCCAAGGCCTCGCTCTACTTTTGGTCCATGGAGATCTTCTAAGGGTTTGCTGCTACTGGTACCCGATGTGACCTCCTGGCTCGACAGAGGTGATCTGATCAGCTTTTCGCTTTTTGCGAACACGTTCGCCTCTTCACTTGGCTGACTTCGACATGCGGTAATCGTCGATAATTTTTTTTGTGTTTTCTTGATTTTTGTTATTTTTTTCTCCGTTGTTCTTCATTTTGTTGGGTCCCCCTGCGGGCCGCTA
Organism: Aedes japonicus; assembly: GCA_034211315.2. Classification (NCBI taxonomy): domain Eukaryota; kingdom Metazoa; phylum Arthropoda; class Insecta; order Diptera; family Culicidae; genus Aedes; species Aedes japonicus. The sequence continues at coordinate 3,485 of JASCZW010003865.1, forward strand.
CCTCCTCTCGCTGTAGATAGATACCTATTTTGATCCCATGGTTACCTTTGGATCATAAAGGCCAGGCTAGGGTTGACCGTGTTCAGAGCCGGATCGGTGTAAGTCAGGAATGTTACATTTCAACCTACAACCCATCTGTTTGGAGACGAGCCTTGAAAGTACCCGGAAGCCTGCCAAGGTTTTACCGGAACGGGGGCAGCCATACCATTAGCCCACTTGCCATTTCTGGAAGGTGTTACCGTTCCACACTGAGGAAACAGAATAGCTCGACTATCAGCCCTGCGCATCAAATCCAATCCGTTGTTTCATGCTGTATGAATTATTCGATGCCGATATCAGTATGCCATAATTAGGATCTCAGTGGGTTTGATCCTAATGTGCCAGATGACACAGGTTCGTTTGAGCCACCCAGGGGGTTAAGCGCTCGGTAACTGCACAGTGGTCCAGAATGCGAATTCAGCTGGAAAGATACATTTTCAGCCTAAGTTCGAAGTTATGGAGCAAAATTGTCTTCCGAAAAATTGATTTTATTACCAAGGCGCTTCTTTTGGTGTGGATGAAAACTAGGGTGGTCCTTAATTTTTTATTTACAGAAATAAAGGCATACATTATTCGGAAAAGTTGTAGAATAAATAATTTCAAGCAACTTTGAGGTTATATGTTTTTTGACCGAATTAGAGTATTTTCTTACGTGGCTTAGGGTGTCCTTATGAAAATCAGTTATTTTGCTTTAAATTTTTTATTTCAAATTTTTCAGCAAAGTAGTCATCCCATTGATTCTAGAACAATAAAAGTTACTTCTGGTGTGCTGAAATTGGCTCTATCATATGTCAAACAAAGGTTATTATGGATTTTGTAAACAAAATAGGCATTTTTCAAATGTTATGAATACTGGAAATAGGTTATTTTTTGAAATTGAGTAAAACACATTTGAAAAGGGAGTAAATTTATAAGAAAATCGTAAATTACTCTCAAACGGTAAGAGACATCGAAAAGATTGACACGTCAAAACGTTTATCTTTTCAAGTTATAAAAATCATCTGAAGACAACTTCGTTGGGAAATTTGAAATAATAAAGTTAGAGAAAAAAACTGTTTTGTAGGGACACCGGAAAAAATGCTACGGTCTTATCGAAAAGTACAGAAAAATGTATACCATGAATTTTATTTCGATTTCTCGGAAAATAAGAACCACCCTAATTTTCATTGACATCAAACGAAGCGCCTTGTTAATAAAAACAACTTTGTGGAAGGCTATTTTGCTCCAAAACTTCAAACTTAGGCTGAAAATGTATCTTTCCACTGTACCACTGAGTACCACTGTACACATGCCCTTTTCGCTCAATTTTCATAAAACATCTGTTAGATTTCCAAGCCTGCCGCACACTAGCGGAACTATCAAAACTTTCTCTTCATATCTTTCATTCTAGCCAAAAACATTGTTGTTCACTCTCGGTGCCTCATGGTGATGAGCGAACATCTCCTTCTACATCATAATCGTTACTCCTCGCACGGAGAATATATAACATAACAATTAATGTATCTTTCCAGCTAAATTCGCATTCTGGACCACTGTGCACGGTTGTGCCACCTGAAGTGTTCGGAGACATAGAAAGTGCCAACTGTTGGTTTTTCATTGGAGCTAGGAAAATGAGCGCCCGCTCCCATCTCGGGCGCACGCGCGCGCTTGTGTGTGTGTGTGTGTATGTGTGTGTGTGTGTGTGTCAAAGAGAGAGAGAGAGAGAGAGAGCGAGCGAGCGAGCGAGGGAGAGAGAGAGAGAGCGAGAGAGAGAGAGAGAGAGAGAGAGAGAGAGAGCGGGTGTGCTTTTTTTTAACTCTACTAGTGTACGTTATGTACCAATCCATCTCAGATTTCCTTTGTTAACGTGCGAACGCTGCTAGAATATAGACATTTTATCAAACTTCAACTTTTTTGTTGAAAAAACATTAAGAACAAATTAAGAAATGTTTTATTGCTTTGATTTGGTTTATACATGAAAAATTATACAAATCATCATGCAACAATTACGAATTATCCATCTCATTTCATTTGACCCAACAGATGAATCGAATTTATTTGTTGAGTAGAACGAATTATCAATGGTTTTCTTTATAGAAAAACCAAAACCAAACAATCGACTTCAATTAACCGATAAGTTGGTTTGGTGGTTATCGATTACTGAAAAGTCAATTCGATTAATCGATTAATCGAAATAGTCGATTATTTTACGACGTCTCTTTTTGAAAAAAACATCAAAATCAATTACGTACCAATCAATTATATTTTAACGGTTGTTAACCGATGATATAAATGCGTGCAGACGCATCCTGGTGCTTTAAGGACATACGGGATCAAGTCGCAGATCACTTCGCAGTTTTTTGAGCACAAAACTGAGATACTATTAGGACATTTCAAGAATTGTTTGTTCCACTGGTCCACTGGCATCCATTGGTTAACAATTTCAGCTTTGTTTGTGATTATTTGTCTCCTCATCGTTAAGTGAAAATTAACCCAACCTATAAGCCATATGGAAAAAGGAATCCCTCCAGTTTCACCTTAAATCAGCAAGGAATCGATTACCTGAAAGTAAAAGAGAAATATATATGTATTAGCAATAGAATATTAACAGATCAAACAACAAGTTTTCAAGTTTGTGTACATCTTATTGAGTCAATTCACCGACAATTTACACGCAATTACTCCTAAACCCTCAAATCTAGCCCGTGGGAGCTTGATTGTCCGGATCAGATAAGATCCTTCCACTCCCAATCGAGGAGAAAGCCGGCACGGCTCTTTCGCGTTTTCTGCACGATTCTCACCCGTAGAAGCAATATCAAAAGCTATTAACGAATCAGATGAAGAAGTAAAAGAAATCCACTCCTCACGCAAACCCCAAAAATCCCAGCTAGACACGGAACCGCTGCATAAAGGCCCTATGCCCCAGTAGCAGCAGCGGCTTTCAGGAAGCTCAAAACCGATCCAGATAAGTGGCACAAAGTCGCGCGATAGTGATCCATTACGTCTGGCCGCAAACGCGAAAATGCAATCGTGCCGCTTTTATGATAGACTGCCATGATCCTTTCTTTCTTTCTTTTTATCTATCTCCTCTCAGCTCAAAACAATATCTCTGTATCTCAATCATCTGGCGTAGAAGCAGCGAGCGAACCAAGATTTTCACTTCGAGGGCCTCACCATCAACGGTTGGGGTCAGCAGGGGACCGGGGGTGGGTTTGTAAAATGCACTACTATCTAACTACACGCTCACACGTCAGGGCGAAATTGTTACTCAAAACAATAACAACCCACGCGTTGGAGAAAGATTTGAATTTTCTTTCACTAACCCGCGCGGGATGAAACTTGCGAAACGTAGAGTGAAGAGTTGCTATACAGGCCGCAGGGGTGTGTAACTGCTGTTGATTCGCTACGCACGCAACTTATGTACAAATAAGTCTAAGTAATGATCTTTTGAAAACCACTCTGCGAAGGGAAAAATGTATGAATAACATAAACAATCTTTCGCGTCGGTGTGCCTACACCCTTAAAGATGATGGATCGCGTAACGAAGACGTTCGGCACAGAATCGACTGTTATGAAACAATAGACTGGGGCCGGTAGCCGATTGATATCTACCATGACGGGGGTTTTGGACGTTCCGACTATAGTTTTTTAATGTTACGTATATTTAAACAAAATTTGCGACCTGCAGTCAAGTTGAAACTGATAAATTACTTTTTTTAAGTTGGATGGTACGAGTGGCCACATCAATCCATCATCAAAGACTGGCGAATAAGCGCGAAAAACGCATCACCCCACTCCGACCAAACCGCTAGGACAGGAAAATGAGTTTTACAATTTATTAAAATGATAATGATGGCGTCGCTTTTTTTCGCAATGCTCTGCCATATCAGAGCGGTCCAGTCCCAAGATGTGAATCAAGAAGTGCGTAATTAGTGCAGGGCAGCGAAGGAAAAGAAAGTTCCACAAGCGGTTAATTGTGGTGGCATTGCATCTGTACGATTGTAAGAGGAAATGATAAGGAAAATATTTGTGTAAATGAGTAAAAGGTGTTTTACAAAACGATGTGCTTCGACGAGAGCCTACCGCTTCCAATACAGGTTGTTCACGTTAAAGTTGCAGCACTCGCAAATAGCTATGACTTTTTTGTCTTTAAGTTATACTCTTTGAAGGATCTGCTCTGCTAATTATTTAAAGTCAATAATAAAAGATAAGTTTGATAACTGAATTGATAGACGAAAACATTTCGAGTTGATCTTCGCAATATCCTAGAACATATATGGAAGCACCAGAGCTACACTGAAGACATTCCGAAACTACTCTAGAAATATCCCAGAATTATTCGAGAAGCATCTTAAGGCTACTCTGGCAGCGTCCCAGACCATTTTTGTAAGAGTGTTAGATCTGCATTCGGAAGCAAATCAGAAAAGCTCTGGAAGCATTCCAGCGTATTTCAAGAGGATTCCAGACCTTTGAAAGCATCTCAAGGCAATTCTAAAACACACCTGAACAATTCTGGAAGCGTTCCAGTTGATGGTACTGGTTTCATACAAGAACAGTTCTGAAAGTGTCTTAGAACAAATCTGGAAGCTTCGAATTAAATCCAAACTCCGAAGCCAACAGAGTATGTTTAAGATGGAAGTATCTCAAACATACGCTGGAAGTACCCCATCTTTTTTCTGGAAGCTTCCAAAAATTACTCTTCACTCAGGCAAAAAATGCTTATGATTTTCATAATATCTTACTTACGAAGCGATTTTTTATTATTTTTTCATGTTTTCGTCATGATTATTACGGATTTTGCATGATCTGAACGAAATTCATACGACCTTATATTCTTAATCCGTGTGTTACATCAATGTGAAAAAAACTCATGTGTTTTGAAAAATGGCTACCGAAAGTGAATTGCTGTCAGACCTACCGATTTATGTTTTAAGCACGTTTGGAGGTAAAATATTGTAAAAAAATGAACATTATCTTGCCACTGGAACTGTAAAGGGCGATACGGTCAAAATTTGGTCAATATCAACTTGACGTATTTCTTTCAATTTTGCATTTAAAAAACCTGAACACCCCTCATTTTGAAGGTGTGTGTGTGTAGAATGTTGCTCCTATTTTGATTTTGGAATTCACTCTTCAGTTGTCAAAATGCCGTCCAAGCAAGAAGAGCAGCGTATCAAAATTTTGCTCGCGCATCGCGAAAATCCGAGCTACTCGCACGCAAATTTCTCAAAATCGCTAAAAGTTGCCAAATCAACCGTTACAAATGTAATTAAAGTGTTTGGGGAACGTTTGTCGACAGCCAAGAAGTCTGGATCGGGGGGAAATCGAAAACCGGAAGCCGCTGAGACGACAAAGAGAGTTGCCGGTAGTTTCAAGCGAAACCCTAACCTATCTCTCCGAGATGCCGCAAATAAGCTGGGTGTATCGTCTACAACCGTGCATCGAGCCAAAAAACGAGCCGGACTATCGACTTACAAGAAGGTTGTGACTCCAAATCGCGATGATAAACAAAATACGACGGCCAAAGCGCGATCCCGGAGGCTGTACACGACGATGCTGACGAAGTTTGACTGCGTGGTAATGGACGACGAAACCTACGTCAAAGCCGACTACAAGCAGCTTCCGGGACAGGAGTTTTATACGGCAAAAGGAAGGGGAAAGGTAGCAGATATTTTCAAGCACACGAAACTGTCAAAGTTCGCAAAGAAATATCTGGTTTGGCAAGCCATCTGTACCTGTGGCTTGAAAAGCAGCATTTTCATAGCTTCCGGGACTGTCAACCAAGAAATTTACGTGAAAGAGTGTTTGAATAAACGTCTGCTGCCTCTCCTGAAGAAACACGGTTGTTCCGTACTGTTTTGGCCGGATTTGGCATCTTGCCATTACGGTAAAAAGGGCATGGAGTGGTACGCCGCCAACAACGTGCAGGTGGTTCCCAAGGACAAGAACCCTCCCAACACGCCAGAGCTCCGCCCAATTGAGAAATACTGGGCTATTGTCAAGCGGAACCTAAAGAAGACCAAAAAAACTGCTAAGGACGAGCAGCAGTTCAAGGCAAACTGGCTTTCTGCGGCGAAGAAGGTGGACAAGGTGGCTGTACAAAATCTGATGGCAGGGGTCAAGCGTAAGGCCCGGCAATTCGGATTTGGAAAAGCGGAAGCCTAACTGAATATTTTTCCTGAATTTTATACTAATTGAACTTGAAAAAGAAATTTAATTTGATTTTTTAAATAAACGGTTTCACCGATTTACACGCGTTTTCCCTTGACCAAATTTTGACCGTATCACCCTTTAGAGCGTCTAAATGTACTATGTTTTTTACATATTGATATGAAAGATGGTCCCCTCCTTCAGAGCACATGAAATAGGCAATAAGTTTTTAAATAGAAATAAATTTATTTTAGATTAATAGAAAATTATTATCTCTTTTAATTGCACGGGAATAGTTAAATGTCTAACATGCATAAAGATTGAACTCGGAAAAAATGCGACACTTTGTTTTGAGTGTAACTTTTTATCGCGTGGGTAAATATTAATGAAATTTTGGGTAATACTAGTTAAAAGTGTTATGTATATGTGTGCAAAATAATTGCGATCTATCAAGTAGTTTTCAAGATGCATTCGAAACAAGAAGAGCTACGCCAGCTAATCTTGGGCGCTGTGATCGATAATCCTGGTCAGTCGCACAGATGGATCGGCAAAAGGCTTGGAATCCACCATTCCACCGTGTCTCGCGTTGTGAAGATGTTCCAGGAGACGAAGGCCATCGAGTGGCGCGCTGGAAGCGGCCGAAAACCGAAAACGGAATACCCAGAGAAGGCGCGGAAGATAAGGCAGTACTTCACCCAAAAGTTAAAAAGGTGGCAAAAAATGCAATTGCAGTTTTTGCAATCATATCTTGAGAAATCCGCATGATTCAGAAAAGGCAATTTCGCCCATCATGATCCACAAAGCGTTTTATGATACAAACGAAGCCATGCAAGTGTGTGCAAGTGGTTGGCAGCACACAAATTTATCGCTGTGTGCTTAATGTCTCGACAGTTGAAGCAACCGTTGGGTCTTTGTTCAACCGTCAACAACTTTTCAATATGGGTGAGACAATACCACAAAATGCCGCGACTCCATTGGCCAATGTTAGAATTCCGCTGGCAAGTGTTCTATTTTTATTTTCACTCGTCATCACATTCCGATCTTCTTCTCTTCAAGCTTGCCCTTCTGTATGAAATAAAAGAAGTCATTCAAGTGTGTGTGTGAGAGACATTTGCCTCATTGCTGTATCGCCGAGTGCCATGACAATCGAAGCAACTGTTGGGCATTTATACCAATTATTTCATCTTGTTAAAGTGGCTAAATGGTTACAATCTAGAGCAATGACGCAAGCTGCCTCGGTTCGAATCTCGTTTGCGTATCGAGATAGTTTTTTTTGTGAGCCATTGGATTTCCGCATGTTAGACTCCAATCTAATACCAACACTAATACACTGCACAACCACAATCACTCACACATTGAATTTTTCAAAGCGAATAGGGCATTATAGGGGTATGTGGATTATAGCATTGTTCGATAGTAAATATAATAATATACCGACATTTAATTTATTTCTTCATTTTGACAAGCGTAACAATTGAAAAGAGAATTTCAAAATATTATGAAAAAATTTTGATTGCAAGACAACACCATCCTATTTTACCATAAAAAACAGACGACCGAAACTAACGAACCAACCATTGTTTACTAGCATACATAAGTTGACATATATGTCATAATGTTATTGAAAATTAAGTGCCATTACCGAAAATAAATGTCACCTTGTGAAACTTCATGTCCTTTTGTAAAAATAAAAATGATTAAATTTTTCTTGTTTAAAAATCGAAAAAAAATAGTTGAGATTCATAAAAAATATATTTGAGCTAGGAAGACCACCCATCATCGATACAAATTTAAAAAACATGTTTATTTTAAAATTAAAACTCCCTATTGATGTGTTGCTTTTTTGCCCACGACCAATGTTGCATTATTTCTCCAAGTTACGATCCATTACGAGAAATGAAACAAAATCATGCAAAATTGCATTATAATCTTGCTTTTTTATGTTGGGTGTTTAGAATAACCCGAACCGTTTCACCCGAGACGTGGCCAAAAACGTCAATTCTAGACAAAATCGTCAAAAGGTCGAAAGGAACAATTGTAAACAATGACTTAAAACGTAAATTTCTTGGAAATGCCAGATTGCTAACATCTGTATCCACTACCGATGCGAAGGTAATAACTGCCTCTATCTGTTTTTAGTGCTATTTTGGGTGTGAGAGCCAGCAGATCCTAGAAAAATACGCTAGAGGTCATTGTTTACAAATGTTACTTTCGACCTTTTGACTATTTTGTCTGGAATTCGTCGAAGTGGTTCGTCCAGCAGACCATGAAGCGGGCTAGGCTACGTGTTTTTAAGGTCAGAAAGGCGCCAAACCGGACTGACAAGCAAAACACGGTGGCCAAATTGCGTGCGCGGAAGCTGTACCGTGAGTGGCTGATCAAGCCAGGCTGTCTCGTCATGGACGACGAGACGTATATCAAGGCGGACATCAAACAAATCCCCGGCCTCGAGTTTTTTGTCGGTACGTCCCGCATGAAGGTTCCGGAAAAGTTCCGGAAGAGAAAGATGGACAAATTCGCGAAGAAGTACCTATTGTGGCAGGCGAGTTGCGAGTGCGGATGGTACAGCAAGCCGTTCGTTACAACCGGCACCATAAATGGGCATATTTATCAAGAGGAATGCTTGCAGAAGCGCTTGCTGCCCTTTCTCCGCTCTCACCGTGGTTCCACGCTGTTCTGGCCGGATCTCACTTCGTGCCATTACGCCAAGCCTGTAATGGATTGGTACGAAGCTAAGGGCGTTAATGTGGTCCCGATAGAGACGAACCCGTCAAATACACCAGAACTTCGTCCGATCGAAAAGTTTTGGGCGATAATTAAGAAGAAGTTGAAGAAAAGCGGAAACACATTCAAAACCGATGAAGCTTTGAAGAAAAACTGGGAGAAATTGTGTAAGGAAGATGGACAAGATCTCATGAGCAGTGTTAAGAGAAATGTACAAGGATTCAGCTTTGGAGAGGAAATTCAATAAATTAATTATGCCAAAGAATAGCTAATGTATAGTTATTTGATCCCTAAAAATTTGAGCAGTACCGATTTAAAATGAATTTTTGGTGATCATTTTTGTGTGTGTCATTTTTTCCGAGTTCAGTCTTTAATACCGATCCAGCAAAATGCGAATTGTTGCTGTAAACAAACTAGCACTTTGGGAAAATGGGTGTCAGCATCGATACTGTTTTTAAAGGTTGGTATTATTAATGTTAAACATGGGCCAAAACAGAAATAGAATTTCATTAGAATGGCTTATGAAATTTCCAAAACAGAATAAGATTTACTCCTTCATAAGATTATCTTATGAAAAATCAAAGACCATATTATGAAAAAATCAACAACGCCACTAACGTCAATTTATAAGTACAACTTATGGTTTTCAAAGTTTTTCCGTATGTCGAAATTTCATAAGTTTATCTTATGGCGGTCATACGATAAATTTTCTTGGTGTAGGAGAACTCGAGAATTACTCTGGAAGCATCCCAAGACAAGATTTACAAGAATCCCAGAATAATATGCTCGAAGCATCTCACAGCTTCACTGGAAACATTCATGAAAACTTCTAATAGTATTTCAGAATATGCTCTGCTCTAACATCTCAGAATTAATCTGCAAGGATCTTAAAACTACACTGGAGGTACACCAAAACATGTCTGGTAGCATTACTCTATCATCGGCATATGCACGAGAGGCTAAGAAATAGTTTCAGTTTTCTATTCGCTTGACACATACCTAAAATCATACAATTGCATACACGGCTTAGAAAATTAAACGGTTCTTATACTTTTCACAAGCTCAGATATAACGAAGCAAGCTTACAGTAAGGACGTTGTGCCAATTTTTTTATTAATTAATCTATTTGTACAGGCTCAATCGAATCAACTTTACAGAGTCAAGTTTTCATTTTTATACACATCATTTATCTAAAAACTAAAGTCAGGGAGATATAACCGATTACTCATGGCCGTCTCGAAGTTAATATGAATTATAATTAACGGATAGGAAGCTGGGTGGGAATTGAAAGTATTGTTTACATAACACATTAATTTTGATTTTCTTAATATTCTAAGACCTTATAACTTTACAATTTATGGTTTTCTTTTGACTTGAACATTTTTGAAAAAGGAAAAAAACACACACTCATATATACAGATAAAAAAAACTTACTTTAAACATACAGGTTAAACTAACTACAATCTAAGGCTAATGTTAGTTAAAAATGCATAAATGAGTTTTATGTACTCCAAATCACGTACACCCAAAATATCCCGAATTGGCACATTGGGTTGTCTTCCTCAAGCCCGAATCATAGAGCTCAAATCTGACTCCACAATGCTCAGCACAAGACCAAATAACGTGATCTGCGTCCTGATAACGATGTCCACATTCACAGAGATTGCTGTCGTTCAGCCCAACTCGGTAGAAATGAGCGTTCAAAAAATAATGATTGGATAGAATGTTGCCAACGTCCCAAATGTCCTTTACTCCATATATAATGCCAGCTGACGTGTGACTGTTGCCAAAAATTAGGAAAAAATTCGTTAAAGGCGATTTGTCCATCATAAATATCGCCTTCCATAGCGCCCACCTTTGCAAGCGAGTCCGCTCTCTCATTGCCCAGAATTGATGGGCCCAATGAGATGGGACCCATACAAAGGTTATGATAAAATTACGCGAAGATAAAGCACTCCGAAACTCCTGTATTTTCGTTAAAATATACGAGGAGTGCTTTGCCAAACAGAAGGAGCGAAAAACTTCTATAAAACTTAGACTATCCGTGAAAATGAAGTACTGATTCATGTTAGCGAGGCAATAATTTCTAGCGTAAAGTATATTCAGCGACATATACGGAACAAGAAGCTTGAAGTTTACGATTGGCGCTATGAATTTTATTCAATATACCAAAACCTGCAGACGTCTGTATCAATTCGTCAATCCGTCAGTGAAGAACAATTAAGCGGAATCAACCAAACTTTGCAGTAAACATCATCGGAGCTATCATAGGACGATGAAGCTGTGGGATTCCATGAAGCTCCTGCTTCGTGAATAAATCAAAATACACCGAATTACCGAAAATCTGAGATATGTTTGTTGTGTATAAATTCGGTTGATATTCCTAGAGGTTCAGAGATCTTTAGGTTGAAAATGGATAGGTCATCCAATATCTCCTATGAATTTAGGTTTCAAGATGTACATGTGCAATCAGAGATATGTAGGTTTTTTTGTGAATCCGGTTCATATTCCTAGAAATTCAGATATATGAGTTTAATAAAGTATTGGGTTGGATTGATGTGTCTAAACATAGAAGAACTTCCTGAAGTTGAGATCTACAAGTGTATTAGATATGTGGCAAATGCTCATATGTTTGGCGGTTAAGGAAAAAAAAAACTACCGACATACTATTTCGATTAAATATTTGTTATTTGGTATCCAAAATCTACCGGGAGTTCTTGAGGTCTTGAGATCGACTAGCATAATTAAAGATATGTTGATGGTTTATCAATTCGGTTCTGTTCAGGATCGGGAGGCAAAAAGGATTATCGCACTAGGCTTGGCGTTCGTAACTGCTGGGAGTGAAGGAAAAAAAATTCAGGATCAGGAGGCAACAAGGCTTGACGTTTTTATTAAAAGATTAATGAAAATGCTTCCGGATATAACAACGGTTGTTGGGATAATGGCAATGTTTCGCTTTGTTGAGTTTCATGGGATACTTGATCTCAACAGGTTCGTATTCCTAGAAGTTCAGAGATCTGGCTTAAAGTAAATTTTGCGTTGGATTGATATACTCTAACATCCAGGAACTTCTTCTAGTTAAGGTCTTACAATCTACAAGCGTTATCGAAGATATGTTCGAAAGTGGCTGATCGGCTCATATTCTTAGAGGTTCAGAAAGCAACATAAAATTATATTTTCGTGAAGTTCCACATTCAAATGCTTCATGGAGTTGAGGTCTGAAGATCAACCAGCATAATCAAAAATCTGTTAATAAATTTATGATTTCGATTTACATTTTAAGAAGTTCACATATCTGAGGTAAAGTAAGTATTTGGTTGAATTGATGTTTTTTTTGTCATCCAAGAACTCCCTGTAATTAAGGTCTTATGATCTACAAACGTTAAATAAGATAAGATTTCGTAGTCGGTTTACAACCCTTGCGGTTCAAATGTTATATATATATATATTTTTTTTTTTTGTTGAATAGAAGTGCAAGACATTCAAGATCTCACTGAAGTTGAGGACTCAAAATCAACAAGTGTAATCAGAGATATGTTGGGAGTTTGAGGTCAAGGTTCACATTTTTACACATTTTTTTCTTTTATTTTCCGTCGGCCTATTTCCTGGTGACAATCACCGACGCCTGGAAGACGTCCACATAGACCCTACCTATCGACTCATGAATTTGAGCCGGGACCAACGGTTTTACTTCCCTTCCGAAGGAAGACGTGTCCAGATTTTTTCGCCTCAGAAAAACCACCGACGTCGACTGGGATTGAACCCAGACCCACTGGGGTGCCAAGTAGCAGTCACGCTCACCACTACACCACCTACGCCGGCGACATTTTTATAAAATAACAGCTCTGATTTTAATTATATTGGGTTTTGAATTGTTGTTTATCGATATATAAAAATCCTGAAGATGAGATCCTGAGATTAACAACTATTACCATTGCCATACCCACTTTCTTGGATAATTAACAACTGCCAGATCAGCAGTATTCACACAAAGAACCCATCTGTTGGGTTAACATACATCCTCAATGTGTAAAAACTGGTGACCTTTTTATGAAGCAATACCGGCGCCGACCGTGCCGAATGCAGGTCAATTAGTGGATGGGAAGGAACGTATTGACTGGATACTCGCTTTGAAGGTAGCCGAGAAAGCCTCTGCACTTCCACGAGAAATTACTGGGATGTTGAATTGTTGAGCAAGGAAGCTGGAAGGATCCTTCTGGGTAGGTACGAAAGTGACCCCGTTGGCTTCGTACCACTCAACATTCAACAATCAACTCAACGGATAACATTTGAATAGTGACACGAAGCTAGATCTGGCCAGAAGATCGTAGGTCCCTCTTGTTGCTTCAGCAGAGACAGTAGACGCTTCTGAGATACTCTTTGAGGTAGATCTCGGCGCACTACGTTTGCCACACGAGCAGATGGCATGCTAAATCATGTTTATCTTGGAAAACTTTGAAAGTTTGCATGATTTTGAGTTGTTTTCCGATGTCCCGATGAGAGAGTTGAGGATTTTCCAGATGCATCATCACGAAGAATACCCTTAAAACCACCTAGTTTTAGCCACAAAAAGAAAGGAGGGATGGGTTGGAGGAGGGTACATGTAGGTACATTTAGGACTACCATTCCCCTTGATTTTAGATTCAGCTGGAAAGGTAATGGCATCATTGAGATATAGCGTTTTCAAAATAAGAAAAAACCGTCCTGAACCCTTAAAGTTTAAAGCAGGCTCTAAACTTATATTCGAATACCATAGAGCTAGGGAAATCAAGAAACAGATACGAACATTTACCATCATCCACTTCCGTTGCATAGCGCAATTTGTTGAGAGGCATTTACAATCCGCATTTAGTCATATTTTTCTACTTCCGAAACATCCATATCTAATCTAATTACACTTTTGTACTCTCCGCAGTCTTCATACAATCCACCAACCATCGAATATAAACATCAATTTAAAAGTATGCAGTTCCCACTTTTCTCTCCAAGAAACGACCCACCTAACTTCCCACAACCCGGCCAACCAGAGCAGTCAATTAACAATCGGTCACAATTACAAATGACTTTCCATTGTTTGTCTCCCACACCCACCACAGACGCGCGAACCTCCCGTACAATGTTGCTCTAATCACCTGGAAAAAAAAAAACCTCGACAGCCGCGGTGGCAAAGTTTTGATGTACCTAACTGTGGTGTCCGTCCGTAATTAACATTTCTTCCATCCATTTCATTATTTGTTCCGTTTTCATTTTCGGCCATTCCTTAATCTGACTTAATTGCATTTGAATTGCGATGCGATCGGTCGTACATAATTTTAATTTTTCTGCGCCCATTTCGGCCCTCTTCTTGATGTTCGGACACTGACGTCTCTGACGTTAAGGGAGCCCCCCCGAAATTACTTCATAGAATTTACGCTAATGGACGGTGGGAATTCGGACAACCGTCATCCGTCGCGGCGTCACGTCGTATCGCGGTGGCCGAAGGAAATCGGATTGAAATGAAAAAAAAAAAGCAGAGCAATGTATGGAATGGAAAAATGAGGGGGAAAATTGACCTCGACCAAGTGCCATTGAATTCGGAACTGGAGATTCCATTTGCCGGTATAATGAGTTTCTGATTTAAAGACGACACCTGGTGACTGGAGGGACGCATCTTGATGGAAGATGAAGAACGGCCGGGTTGACTAGGTGATGAATGGTTATCCGTCAAAATGCTAAGTGAGAGAGTGATGGGAAAAGTTGATAAGGACGGGGATGAAAGCCGTAAGGCCCCTTATCGTCAGTGAAGTGTCGGGATTCTGGTTTCATTTTTAGACAGAATTTGGCATTTGCAACCGTCTGGTGAAATACTTTTCTATTGGTTGGTGTAAACAACTTACCAACGGTTACAAATCGAAAACTACGGAGCGGATCGGCGTGAATTTTTGTATGCAGGGGTTTTTGGGGCCGGAGAAGGTTCTTATGATAAAGGGTGTTCCGATCAAAATTTGGTCAAATAGTAATATGTGTGAGTCGATCAAAGTTTTTATTAATAAGTCATATTCTTTTTCTTTTTCAAGTTCAGTTAGTACAGAATACAGGAGAAATAATCAGTTGAGCTTCCTTTTCACCGAATGCGAATTGCCGGGTCTTTCGTTTAACACCTGTCATAAGATTTTGTACAGTCTCCTTGTCCACTTTATTCGCCGCAGAACGCCAGTATGCCTTGAACTGTTTCTCGCTCACAACAGATTTGTGAGTCTTTTTAAGGTTCCGCTTGACGATGGCCCAATATTGTTCGCTTGGGCGCAGCTCTGGCGTGTTGGGAGGGTTCTTGTCCTTGGGCACCACTTGTTGTTGGAACGTTGTTTGCAGCATACCACTCCATTGCCTTTTTTCCGTAATGGAAGGAAGCCAAATCCGGCCAAAATAGAACGGAACAATTGTGTCGCTTCAGGAAAAGCAGTAGACGTTTTTGTAGACACTCGCTCCGATAAATTTCCTGGTTGACGGTTCCGATCGCAATGTAAACGTTGCTCTTCAAGCATCAGGTACGAATGGCCTGCAACACCAGATATTTCTTCGCGAACTTTGACAGTTTAATGTGCTTGAAAATATTTGCCACCTTCCCCCGTCCGGTTGCTGTATAAAATTCTTGTCAAGGAAGCTGTTTAAAGTCTGCCTTGACGTAAGTTTCATCGTCCTGTACCACGCTAGCAAACTTCGTCAGTATCGTCGTGTACAACTTTCACGATCGTGCTCTGGCCGACGTGCTTTGTTTATCGTCGCGATTTGGAGTCACCACTTTCTTGCAAGTCGACAGTCCAGCTCGCTTTTCAGCTCTATCCACTGTTGAAGGCGCCACTCCCAGCTTCTTTGCGACATCTCGGACGGATAGGTTGGGGCTCCGCTCGAAACAGAAGGCAACTCTTTTTGTCGTCGCTGTGGCCTCCGGCTTTCGATTTTCCCCCGATCCAGCTTACGACTGTTTGGCTGACGACAAACGTTCACCGAACACCAACGTAGGTAATAGTTGATTTAGCCACATTCAAAAATTTCGTCAACTTGGCGTGAGAGTAGTATGGATTTTCGCCATGTTCAAATTTTGATTTGTTGCTTCTCTTCCTTCGAGGGCATTTTGATAAATGAAGTGCTAATCTATATAAATAAAAATGAGTTGGGGTTTCCTTTGTCACGATTTAACTCGCGAGCGGAAGCACCGTTTGGCAAGATTTTTGCTTTGTTGGATTTGTCTTGAACACCGGAAGGTTTTTATGGTGGTTTGAAACCCATCCCTTCTCTAGAAAGGGGGGCCCCATACAAGTGAAGCACAAATTTCTGCATAACTCGAGAACTGATCAAGCAAATGGAACCAAATTTGGCATGTGGGGTTTTCTGGAGGAGAAAAATGTTTTTATGGTGGTTTGAGACCCCTCCCCTCTCCAAGAAGGGGTGCTGTCATACAAATGAAACTGTAATTTTTTCATAACTCTAGATCTAATAAAGCAAATGGAACCAAATTTGGCATGCGGGGATTTTAAAGGCAATAAATGTTTCTACGATAGTTCGAGACCCTTCCTCTCTCTCTCTGTTAGGTTAGGGGGCGGTGCTCTCATACAAATGAAACAAAAGCTTCTAACTCGAGAACTTATCAAGTAAATGGAGCCAAATTTGGCAGGTAGAGGTTTTTGAAGGCAAGAAATGTTTCTAAGGTAAATCGAAAGCTCTCCGCCCTCTGTGAGAGGGGGGCTCTCATACAAATTAAACACAATTTTGTGCATAACTCGAGAACTAATCAAGCATATGGAACCCAATTTGGCATGTGGAGGTTTTTCGAGGAGATAAATGTTTCTATGGAAGTTTGAGACTCCTCCGCCATCTGGAAGAGTGCGGGAGGGGAGTTTCCATACAAATGAAACACAAATTTCCGAATAACTCGAGAACTTATTAAGTTAATGGAACCAAATTTGGCATGTGGAGGTTTTTGAAGGCAAGAAATGTTTCTATTGTGGTTTGAAACTTCTCCGCTCACTGAAAGAGGGGTCTCTTATACAAATAAAACCCGAATTTCAGCATAACTCGAGAACAAATCAAGCAAATGCAACTAAATTTGGCATGTGGAGGTTTTTGGAGGGTAGATTTCTATATACATAAAAATTAATTTCTGTCTGTCTGTCTGCCTGTCAGACCCTTATAGACTCGGAAATTTCTGAACCGACCAACGTGAAAATTTATATGAAGAGGTTTTTGGGGCTGGGGAAGGTTCTTATGATTGTTTGAGATCCCTACTCTCTCAAGAAGGGGGGCTCTGATACATATGAGACACAAATTTCTTCATAACTCGAGAACTAATCAAGCAAATCGAATCAAATTTGGCATGTGGGGGGTTTTGAAGGCAAGAATGTTTCTATGGTGGTTCAAGATCCCTCCCCTTTTTGAAAGGGCGGGGGGTTCAAACAAATGAAACTCAAATTTTTATTATAAATGAAGAGCCCCGTGTGATGGTTCGAGAACTAATCAAGCAAATGGAACTAAATTTGGCATGTGGGGGGTTTTGAAGGCAATCATTGTATGGTGGTTTGAGAAACCACACCCTCTAAAAGGGAGGGCTCCTATACCAATGAAACACAAATTTCTACCAAAAATGTAAATTATCCAGGATACTTAAACACAAAACGTGTATTTTTTGGGTAAGAAGCATGTTTTGATAGAAGAAAAAAAACCCATAAAAGTGCCACTTACATTAAATGTTCCTTCATTTAGTTGCAAGCGTAGCAGCGCACGCACCGGGTTCAGCTAGTCTCAAAATAAAAATAGAGGCATGATGCTACACGCATATATCTTTAAAATGAGGGGTGTGCAACATTTTTTAATGTACGATGAAAGGAAATGTGTCAAGGTTAAGTCGACCCAATTTTGATCGATACATCCTTCAGTAAGAGACCCCACCCATCACTGTGTAGGAGGGCTCCCATACAAATGAAACACAAATTTCTACATAACTCGATAACCAAACAAGCAAATGGAACCAAATGTTGCACGTAGAAGCTTTTGAAGGCAATAAATGTTTCCGTGGTAGAAAGGAGTGAGGGAGGGTTCATACAATTGCAACACAAGTTTCTGCACAACTCAAGACGTAACCAAGCAAATCGGAACAAATTTGGCAGATGCAGGTTTTTGAAGGCAAGAAATGTTTCATAGGTAACTCGAGACCCCTCCCCTTTCTGAAAGGTGGAGGGGGGCTCTCATACAAATGCAACACAAATTTCTGCATAACTCGAGAACTAATCAAGCAAACGGAACCAGCAAATGAAAGTAAGATATGTTTCAATGGTGGTTTAACATCCATCCATCCTCTGAAAAGCGGGGGGGAGGGATGTTTCCATAAAAGTGAAAAACAAATTACTGCGTAATTCTCGAAATAATTAAGCTAATGCAAAAACATTTGGCAGGTGGAGGTTTTTAAAGGCAAAAAAAAGTTTCCATCGTGGTTTGAGGCCCCTCCTCTATTTGGAAGAGGGGGGCTCCCATACAAATAAAACACAAATTTCTGCATAACTCGAGAACAAATCAAGCAAATGCGGCCAAATTTAGCAGATGGAGGTTTAGGAACGTAAAACACATTTCTAAGGTAGCTTGAGATCCTGCCCTTTTCTAAATGGGGGGCTTCCAAATGAAACACAAATTCCTTCATAACTCGAGAACTTATCGAGCGAATCGAATCAAATTTTGCATGTGGAGGTTTTCAAAAGGTAGAAATGTTTGGAGACTCCTTCGCCCTCTGGAAGGGAGGGGGGGGGGAGCTCCCATACAAATGAAATACAAATTTCTGCATAAGTCGAAAGCTAATTTAGCAAATGGCACCAAATTTGTTATGCGGAGGTTTATGAAACCGAACAATGTTTTCATTGTGGTTCGTGATCCCTCCCCCTCTACAAATGGAGGCTCCAATGCAAATGAAAAACAAATTTCTGCATAACTCGAGAACTAATCAAGCAAATGGAACCAAATTTGGCTTGGGAGAGTTTTTGGAGGCAAGAAATGTTTTATGGTTATTAAAGACCCCTCCTTTCTCTGGAAAGGGGGGCACCCACACAACTAGAGAACTAATCAAACAAATGCAACCAAATTTGGCATTATCGGGGTTTTGAAGGCGAGAAACGTTTTTATGGTGGTAAGATACCCCTCTTATTTTTGGGAAAGGGAGGCTCCCATACAAATGAAACACAAATTTCAACCAAATTTGTTTGAGTTTTTGGGGACGGGAAAGGATCTTATGATAGTTCGAGACCCCTTCCCCCTCTGGAAGAGGGAGCTCCCATACAAATGAAATGCAAATTTCAGCATAACTCGAGAACTAATGAAACGAATGGAACCATGTTTGGCATGTGAAGGTTTTAGAAGGAAAGAAATGTTTCTACGGTGGTTTGAAACCCTTCCTCTCATATAAACGAAACACAAATTTAAACCAAACATGAAAATTATTCCCTACTGTTATGAAAATGTATATGCAGGGGTTTTTGAGGCCAGACAAGATTCTCATGATAGATCAAGACTCCTCCCCCGTATTAAAGAGGGGGTTCCCATGTGAATGAAATACAAATTTCTGTATAATTTGAGAACTAATCAAGAAAATGGAACCAAATTTGGCATGTGGGGGTTTTTGAGGGCAGATTTTTTTCTTAGATGGTTCGAGACTCTTCTACTCTGGAGGGGGGTGTGGTAGATGTAATAGTGGGGGCTAGAGAGACCAAACATGAGAATTATCCAGGTAACTAAGACACAAAATCCCAAAATTCCTCGGGTAGGCAGCATGTTCTGATAGAAATTTAAACCCCTTCTTAGTCAAGAATGCGGGGGGGGGGGCTTGAGTTACTCTTAGTTCTAAATTTTGCACAAGAAGTTAATCTAAGGTTAGGCAAGAGAAAATTTCGCTCAAAATGACCGGATACGGGAATGCTTCTACACAGAATGAAAAACCGGTAGAAACAACCTGTCCAAGGGTTAAATTAAAAACAGGAACCTTCGTTATTCTGCAGAAATTACACACATTAGGAAATGAATATACAAAAGTCAAATTCATTTCGAAAAAAAATCATAACCGCGCCAGTTCTATTAAATCATTTTTCAAATGAATTCTCTTAACGTTGACACCTATGGTCGTTTCGTTTAAACTTGAAAACAATTTTCCCTTCAACTGTTATATTTTTATGACACAGCTGGGAGAAATGCCTCATTAAGTTTCGATCATAACTCATCTCGGCCTTCAAGTCTTAAACAAATCTCCAATCAAAAAACACCTCAGGTACGGAAGTTTTCACTATTGCTAGTTTGAACAGTGCCCGTCAGTTCCTCACGTCAACGAGGCTCCAACCATTCCAAAAGCAACGTCACAACATTGAAATCTCATAGTCAGCCCAGAAGAAAGCCCTCAATCGTCGTTGCCGGAAGAAAACGACACAAAACGCAACAATCGCACTAATTACCCGCGCTAATTGAAAGCGGAGCTGCCACAAACTTCGCGAAGACACGGCGGACGATCGCCTGTGCTAAACTGATGGTTTCTCACGCAAATGGAAAAGGCAGAAGACAGCTTGTGGCGGGAGCATTCTTTCGGAAAGTGTCACCAACAGTTGCAAGAAAAAAAAACTACGACGAAAACAAAGAAGGAAAACAACACCAACTATGTAAACAATCAAACGAAAGAGAAAACATACACCCAGCGCACTCGACAATCATTCGGCGGTGAGTGGGTAACTTGGCAACGAGCGACAATTTGCACCGCAATCGCGCGTTCAAGGAAGGAAAAAGCTGTTGTTCCCTTCCCTTCAAGATGGGCTGTGAGTGCCGAGATTCGCCATCAGTCGAGAAAAGAAGTGTGTCACGATGGCATGAAATCGAAACCATGCGAAAGTAGCAGAGAGTCGTCTCGCGACGACGATGTGTGAGTTGAACCATTTAGTCATGGAACGATACCGTCAGTCATCACCTCAAATGCTGCGTGTTGTAGGCATTTGCCATTCTTCAAGCAGCAGATAGGTAGGTGCAAGGTACGTACGTACCTACTAAGTGCATGAAAGTCACGGATCCACGAAATTGAGTCATGATGTGCCCTTTTCGAGGTTGCCTGGTTTCGAGATTGAGATGTTTCGCTTGCATATGATCTTGGAGTGTGGGAAAAATGGAATTCCGCTATATATCGTCGATATGATGTGGAAGGGGCTAGAGGTGGAGGATTCAATCAATTTCGTTTTTTGATGTGGATCGAATTGATGTGGAAATTTTTCAGAGTGCACCCCCCGTATCATGATGATTTTTCAACCAATAAATTCTATTTGTGTTTAGAGTTCTACAGATATGGGTCATTTCACCGAAAGTGTTCATGCCACTTGTAGTCGACCTTCTCGGATTTGACTATAACTTTGAGGAATTGTCAATCAAGAGTATATAATCTGCTAACGTTTTGTCAATTGAACAACCCATCGGTCAATGTCACTGCTATACAGGAAAAAATCTTGTAGTAAAAACTACCATTTAACCCGATTATGCCTATTTTTAAAACTACCATGAAATTTCAGTCAAATTAACTACGTTTATAGTAAAACCTTCAACGTTTTTAGTATATTTGACAGACATCATATTGATATCAACCACAACATGGTTGATCTTATCGCAGGCATGGTAAAATCAAACGCATTCATAGTCAGCTGAAAATTGTTGGTGATTGCGCCTAGTTTAACCCTCGAAATGTTAGTTTCTACTGCGCCTTTTTTTGCGTGTACCATCTATTGGTGATACACTGAACGCTATTTACACGCTATTTCGAATATACCCAGTGGTTGAGTAGTTTGCACTCATTTTTACAAGCAGTATGGGGTTGACAAAAAATGAGTTAACTAGTTTTCCTTCGATGAGTGAATTCCACCTAGATTCTGGGTAATTGATTATGGTAGAATATTTTTCCTAGATTAAAATGCCGGACAACCATTATCAGGAAATTTAAGCGCAGTGACTATTGATTCAAAATTAAGTTCGTGAAAATTAAACCACTGGAGTGTTTTAAAATGGAATCATCTAAAATAGAGCCGCTAAGCCACATCACTGTTTACTTCAATTACCCATGCGGCGACTGCGATCAGAAATTTCCCTCCCGAAAAACTCTCGTGAGAAATAAAATCCGGTTCATTTTCGCCCGTTCATGAGCGATTTTTGCTAGAAGGATTTCCGGTTCATGGCTAACAAGCAGCCTCATTTGCAAATGCACACCAACAAAAACTATCGGGGTGACCAAAGGTTCTTGGTTAGTGTTTTTTTTTATGCTTCTGAATTTTCAATTCAGTGAATTAATGTTGAATTATTGCAGCATACAGCACCGCATCTCGGGAATTTGAATTTGGATTCATACATGTGCTCAACAATAAAGATCATTTGCTAAATCTATTTTGATGGAGTTTCCTGGGAGTGAATGCACGATGTTTGTTTCAGTTTGAAATAAGCTTAAAAAATTTAAATAACTTCAAATTGCTTGATTTGCTCAATTGATTAAATAAAAGCAAACTGTTTTTATCATATTTTTCCACATTCATCTTCTCAAAAATGAATTATTGAGATATTAATGCACACTACCATATTTATTTCAATCAAAATGGGTAAAGTTTACACCTATTCAACAATTGTCAACTTCTGAGTAAACTTTACTCAGACACCTCCACAGAAGCGTTAACTAAACCCTGAGTAAATGTATGTGTACCCATTTCTGTGTTAGTGCCCTTTCGACCACACTGAGTGATTATTGACTCAAAAATGAGTAACTTCAGCAGAGCGTGTACATATAAGGACAATCGAAAATTTGCAATTCTTATTGAGTTTATTTACGGAAAACTTCTGTCACCCAGTTTTGTGTGTTTAATGTCATCCCTCGTTTACTTCACAATTTCGGTGAAGACTTGTCTTTAAACGAGGAACATCGACTGTTTTCATCAGCTAAGAGAGAAATAATCATAAACACAAGCTAATTGTTTTTGCGTTCGCTGGCCTCGTAAGTTTTTAAAACAAATATTACCATTGTTAAAATATCACACTCATCAAATCAACGTATATTATGACCGAAAATTTTGATCTTCAAATTTATTATGTGGTGTTCAGAAAATGCAAAAATCGACCAGTCTTTCAGAGTTTGAGCGCGGAGAAATTCACGCCCACCGTGAAAATTGACTGACAATCCGTGAGATCGCAAGCAGAATTGGAGGGAGCAAAACGGTGGTACATTATTTCGTGAAATTGGATGAGAAATATTCGACCATCAAGAGAAAATGGCGTCTAGCATCGGTTTCAGAACGCGCAGAACGTGAAATTTAGCGATTGGCTTTCTCCGGGTGATATCAGGAAAGAATTGAATCTTCCAGTGTCTAAATGTCGAGTGCAGCTAATTTTAAGCAGTGATAATAATACCAAATATGGTAAGAGTGTACCGGGGAAAAAGAGTGGGAAAATTTGGTGTTCAGCGGTGAAAAGAAATTCAATTTAGATGGACCGGATAGATCAACTAACTGTTGGCTATAGGACGCGAAAGCCACAAAGAGAATCGAGAAATCAAACCAAACATTGCATTACGTTCTTATTAACAATATCAACAAAATCGAGTTGAATATCGATTTGGTTAGAAAGCCATCACTTTTCTATGAATCATTTTGAAATTATGCTCTATGATAAAAAAAAATTGAAAGCACGACCGATAACAAAACGTCCTGCACATGGGAATTTTGTAAGGGCATGTTCAATGTACAATGTTTGTCTAAAATTTTGAAAGATGTACATAGGACTTACATTTTGACTTCTAAAAACGCGTGTTCTGATTGTTCGAGGAATGAAAACAAATAAAAAGTTCTTTGTTCGGATGGATAATACTACTTCAAGCAACATTTAATTAAATTTTGTGTCACATCGAAAAAATTTAATCGAAAATTTTAATGCTTTTGTTTTTAAAATCGTTATTGCAACTCAATTGTGTAATCTATAAATTTGGTATGTTTTCAACGTAAAACGTCGTCAGAATTGTAAGAAATAATGTTGCCTTTGGTGGTCACGGTGATTCTAAGCGTGTAATTGATACTTAGGACCTATTGCATTTGCATTAGTAGATTGGACCTGTTAGATTGGTCTTTCGCCAAGTTAGAATGTACATTGGACTAATTTAATTGTGGAATGCACTGGTAAAATAATGTTCGTATTAGTTCTCTATTAGTTTTATTTATGTATTCTTGTATCCACTAATTCATGCAATTAGCAAACAGCTGCCAAACATATTTGAGAACTCCAGCATCTGACTACATATTTATTCAAACGAAAATCTCACAAATAAGCACAAATCTCAATCAATATTGTCTTGCCGTTTACGCTAAAGAAAAAGTATTTCTCGTAACTAGTGCACCTGTTGCAATAATCAAATTATATAAATATGTAGTCAGTTGTCGAGATTCTCAAATATAATAGAATACTGTTTAATTGCATATTTCCAAACACCGTGCATAGATGAGGCGGTACAAAAGTATAAAAATGAAACTAGAAGGGAGGTAATGTGAACATGTTTTTATAAGCCCTAATCGCAATCAAAAAAGTCAAATGGTCTAACTTGGCAAAAGATCAATCTCACAATTCTAGGTAACAAATGCATCAGTTACACAACTAGAACCATTGTAAACTTCAAAACCAACATTTTTTCTGTAATCATGATGACGTTTTACGTTGAAAACCATTCAAAAATTTAAGATAACATAATTACAATTTGAAAAACAAATTTAAATTTTCAAACCTATTTTTCTCGATTTGACACAAATGTTACATAGGACCTAATGCAATGTTTGGCTTGAAATTTTGGACGGTGCACTCTGATGACCTGGGCAGGTTTAAGTCTTGCTGGAAAAACACCAATGTGTTTCATTTCGACCAGACTGAATTCTGAAAAGTGTGTGCAGCTCTTGGACGAAGTTTTGATCTCATTTGCTGAAAATAATATGGATTACAACATGACATTTCAGCAGGATGGCGCCGCTTGTCATTCTGCACGTAACACGGAATCGTTTCTTGCGAATAATAACATCCCTGTTTTCAAATGGCCAGCATATAACAGCATATGATCTCAATCCAATCGAGAATTTTACTCGTATGTGAGACACCCTTCATCAACTCCGAACTGCTATTGTCGAAGAATGGAGCAAGTTCGACAATGATATTCTAAAATCGTCCACCACTTCAATGCCAAGGCGACTGCTTCTTCTTCTTTGGCATTTTCAAGCTTATTGCTTTTACAATTAGCTTAATGCTTGCTCTCAACTTAGTATTCTAGATGCACTTCCACAGTTATTAATTGAGAGCTTTCGATGCCATGTACCATTTTTGCATTAGTATGATTGTGTGGCAAGGACAATCATACGCTATGCCCAGGGAGTCGAGAAATTTTCCTAAACGAAAAATTCCTAGACCAGACCGGAAATCGAACCCAGCCACCTCGAGCACGGTGTTGCTTTGTAGCTGCGCCTTTACTGACTGAGCTAAGGGAGGACCCCTTAGGCGACTGCTTAAGGTCATTAAAAACAAGGGAGGAGCAACGCATTATTACAGGTATACCTCGATAGTACGTACATCAACTTTCTCACTTCAAATCGCAATTGCATAAAAACTACTGGTTTAATCTAAAATCTAATATATTCAAAAGAAAGAGCAATCTTCTGTTCTTTCTTTTTGTTGTACTATTTTTTTTAATTACTAGTAATTACTTTTAATATCAAGCAATAAACTACGTTTTTGTTGAAATTTTAACTTTGTCCTTATACTTATTTCTTGTGGAAGAATTTTAATTTATTTTCAAAAATTAATTTAGAGGTAACATCACAAATTAATCAAACCACTTGAGCGGTGTATTATGTAAATTCTAGAATATTGACCAAAAACTAAGGTAACAGAAACTAACTAACTAACTAACTAACGCCACGGAAGCCTTTTGATTCTTATCTTTATATTTATTTCACTTGGTGTTTTCCCGTAACTGCTAAAGGTATTTAAAAAAAACTGATCGGTTGGTCTTGAAGTAAATCGTTCAAGGAATCCTGAAACAATACTCTTTTGAGGTGGCAATGTTGCCAAACATTCTTTTTTGCCATTTAAATAGATGAATGGACATATGGGTGACCTAGCATCCATGCCAACATCCATACCTCAACGTGTTGAAATAACAATTAATGTAACAAATGACATTAAAAATTAATCAGATTGCTGATTTCGGTAATATGACCGTACTTTAGCCATTGTACGAGCTGCTGGATAGTAAAGAGAAAATATATATAGTTTTTTGCTCAGTGTAGAAGTGTGCAGAAAGTACCTAGATAGCGCCTGTGAGACGGTTGCCCAGTAACTTTACACCGGTCGCAGTTTGGTGGGTAGATATATTTTTCAACGCAATCAACGTTGTGATCAGAAAACATCTGTTCTGGCACTATGGACAGTTTGCCAGAAGAAAGAGTGTCCTCCCTTAACTCAGTCGGCAAAGGCACGGCTACAAAGCAATACCATGCTGGAGGTGACTGGGTGCGATTTCCGGTCTTGGCTAAGAATTCTTCGTCAAGGCAAATTTCTCGACTCCCTGGGTATAGGACATGATTTTAATTACCCCACAATCATATAAAGGGTGATACGGTCAAAATTTGGTCAAGGGAAAACGCGTGTAAATCGGTGAAATCGTTTATTTAAAAAATCAAATTAAATTTCTTTTTCAAGTTCAATTAGTATAAAATTCAGGAAAAATATTCAGTTAGGCTTCCGCTTTTCCAAATCTGAATTGCCGGGCCTTACGCTTGACCCCTGCCATCAGATTTTGTACAGCCACCTTGTCCACCTTCTGCTTGAAAATATCTGCTACCTTTCCCCTTCCTTTTGCCGTATAAAACTCCTGTCCCGGAAGCTGCTTTTAGTCGGCTTTGACGTAAGTTTCGTCGTTCCGGGATCGCGCTTTGGCCGTCGTATTTTGTTTATCATCGCGATTTGGAGTCACTACCTTCTTGTAAGTCGATAGTCCGGCTCGTTTTTTGGCTCGATGCACGGTTGTAGACGATACACCCAGCTTATTTGCGGCATCTCGGAGAGATAGGTTAGGGTTTCGCTTGAAACTACCGGCAACTCTCTTTGTCGTCTCAGCGGCTTCCGGTTTTCGATTTCCCCCTGATCCAGACTTCCTGGCTGTCGACAAACGTTCCCCAAACACTTTAATTACATTTGTAACGGTTGATTTGGCAACTTTTAGCGATTTTGCCAACTTTGCGTGCGAGTAGCTCGGATTTTCGCGATGCGCGAGCAAAATTTTGATACGCTGCTTTTCTTGCTTGGACGGCATTTTGACAACTGAAGAGTGAATTCCAAAATCAAAATAGGAGCAACATTCTACACACACACCTTCAAAATGAGGGGTGTTCAGGTTTTTTAAATGCAAAATTGAAAGAAATACGTCAAGTTGATATTGACCAAATTTTGACGGTATCGCCCTTTAGTCAAGACGAACATTTCAAGACGTGGACTTTTATACTTGGCCATGTTTTAAAAAGTAAGGGATGGCTTACTGTGCAGATCATGATGGTATCGATCCCAAGTGAAGTGCGACAGTTCATTCGAAACAGTGAAATGTAATAACTTGTTATTACATTACTTGTGTTTGAAAGCTGAATAAATACCCCTTTGTTTGACGTTTTGATCAACCGTGTATGATGTTTAGTTCTTGAGTTATGATCACTTGAATGCGCCCAAATTTACTTTGAATCGGGCTTGATATCTTGATATCAAATGCTATTCACATTATTTCCAGTGAAAACAAGATGTATAGATGCTACTATCAAGATAGTCTACATCGCGTAATATAAGTTGTAGTGTGAACGGGATGGAACAGTTGTAGCAGCTATAATTGTAATGCATCGTCGTTTGTTTTGTTTTGAAACTGCATGAAGTTTAAGAGCTTTACGTTGCTGCTTCATTTAGCGCAGATTATGTTTACTATCATAATAGTGAGACATTTTTAATTAATGTTTAACTCCCCCTCTCGTTCTCTCTCTCTCTCTCTCTCTCTCTCTTCACAGGTACATCACACTGGATTTATGGATAAACTATAAGGTAGTATTAAATAAATGCATATATTTTTTTTCAAGTTGCACACAAACTTCTGTTATGAAAACAAAACCTTGATAGCTGATTTCCTAATAAATCTCAGTGTTTTTTTTGTTTTGCTCGCTTCGAAGTAGGACAGCCACTAATAAGCGGATTGAATCATTCCCAAGCAGCACAAAAAAAAATGTATCCTTCCGAGAATGATTCCACCTTTGTTTGCTGCCCGAGAATGTTGGCGTAGCCCAAATAGAGCTTTCGGCCCCTCAATTACGACTGACTTAGCGTCTGACCTGACCAAATTACCACCAAGATGGGAGGAAGCCAAGAGGTGACCGTAGACTAAACAAAGTCGGGTCGAAAACATTCGGATCAGCACGTTTTTTTTTGTTATATATAATGGCATAATACGGTTGCTTGCTGGCTGACCGTTGGGCTGGTGTGGAATTACGTAAGGACCAGGGTTCATGGCACCTCGCTCCGAATGCTGAAAAGAAAGCCACGAGTTTATAACCTTTCCGAAATGGTCGGAAACCATAGTTCAATGTAGATCACATCTACAGTCGGATCTCCTGTTGCACGGTGAGTGGCAGCTATAACTACCTCAAATCCGCCTGATTAGTTACAATAAAACCGAAAAATCAACCATCGCACGATGGGAGACCAGACTATACCAAAGAACGGCACCAGAGCAGTTAGTGGCACGAGTTACATTCGGTGGCAATTTCGTTCGAATTGAACGAAACTGACTGGTTTGCTGTGATATTTGCAATCTCCGGCTGGCTGTGGCAACAAAGTGGTAAGTGGTACCTACCGAGGCGCATGCTACTTGTAGATCAATTTTTAACCCTTGTGTATGCTGAGGTAGGTGTGCAAACCACAAGGCTCAATAAAGTCTCAGGGGTAGGGACGATTTTTGCGATATTTTCGTGACGCGAGTGTTGAAGCCAGTTCTCCGGCCGGCAGCCTACGCGCGCTATCACCATTAGAACGTAATTAGCGGTAGTTGTGTTGGAGAACGACAGTAGCTGATGTTGGGCGGTGTAAAAAAGATCAAGGAAAACGGTCCGGTTGTCCGGTATTAGAGTGTAGAATCGAAATGATTTTCGTGGCGATAAGAATCGTTTTGAGACCTCCCGGCTTTGCAGACAGGGGTGGTTGTTCAATGTTTAATTGCACGAGGTGTAGGTAGGACCTGTTTATCAGACTGTAAGGGATCGGAGCGGATTTCAAACGTTTTGAAATTTATCATTATGATTGACCAGAGGCTGTGCAGCTGATTGTTGTGTCCACTTACATGTATGGTTTTCAGCTTTTGAAAGTCGTCGATAAAATAATTATCTATGTTTGAGGTTAAAGTTTTGCTGCTTTACCGAATATTGGGATGCTTGCGCAATGTTCTATTGGCAATTTGAAGGTTGTCTACGACGTGGAAGTGGCAGTACACAAAGCAATTTACCACAGTCCGCATTTTAACCGACTGTCTTGAAATTTACGGAGTAACAAAACAAACATTCCATCCGTGTAAGTGTTGCCAGGAATTAATTTATCTTTCATGGTGACGAGTGTGTTTGAAGTGTTGCGGATTGTGTTTTGAGCGTGTTAACACATGATTGTTTAGTAACTTACCCCTCACTAGAAGTGCGAAAGAAAATTGTGCACGCTCGGTGATCTTTTTTTTATGCGAGATAGAAAATCTGTAACCAGACACCTGAAGAACTCAGTCTGTGGGGATGAGGGTGCCAACTCCTCGACCCACTAAAAACCCCACCCGTGCCTTAAGCCCTGGGCCCTCCTCGGAACCACCTTTCGGTATTACTTCGGGGAAGGGGCTCTTGTGCTTGTTCAGCACCCTCTATGTCTAACTACTCGGGGCTTTAGTAGATAGACGGTCCCTGTGACCTGCCGTTGGTCGTTCCGCCATTTTTGTTGGAGATCGAGGACGATCTGGGAGGCTGCTACGCATACCGCGTCCCAGATGTCCTGGTCCCGGCACATCTTCTCGACCAAATTATCCGAAGTCGTGTCGTGACCGCTTACAGCAATCATGCCGGATCTTGCGCCGTCGAAGCGAGGACATGCAAAGAACACATGTTTCGCAGTTTCCTTAGCTCACGCGCACTCGCTGCATGCGGAAGACTGTGCATGCCCATATTTGTGCAGGTATTGTCTAAAACAGCCGTGGCCTGACAATATCTGCGTTAAGTGGAAGTTCACTTCACTTAACACTTAGTTCCTGGATTAGTCGATGGGTCCACCGACTTTTGGTGGAGTTGTTCCATTCCCTTTGACACTTAACCATGGATGCGGCTCTAGTGGTCTTCCGAATACCTCTTGTTCAACGTTGTTTGAAGAACTTTACATCCTCTTTAATGCCAATGCCTATTGGCATCATCCCCGCTAGGACGCAGACCGCGTCGCTTCGGTATGCACTAACCACTCTTAGGCACATAAGCCTGTGCGTACTCTCTAGCTTACTAACGTAGCTCTTGGTACTTATTAAGGTGATGATCCATTCCGGCCCGCCGTACCTAAGTATGGACAGGGCGACACTGGCCAGGAGTTAACGCTTACTCTCTTGCACCGCCGAGCTATTCGACATCATGCGGGATAATGCCGATATAGCCATAGAGGCTCTCTTGCAGCCGTAATCGACGTGACTGACAAAGGACAGCTTATCGTCGATCATGACCCCAAGATACCTCAAGAACCTCTTCGATTCTATTGTGTTACCTGCACTGATCGCCGCATGTTGCTCCGATTTCCGATTATTCACCACCGTAACCTGAGTCTTATGGAGGGCTAGCTCCAATTGCCTGGAACTCATCCATCTCTCCACAATGCCGATGAAGTGCAAGGCCGTTAGCTCTACCTCTTCGATGGATTCACCACATATCTCTAGGGTGATGTCGTCCGCGAACTCGACTATCTTCACCCCGTTCGGGAACTCAAGCCGTAGCACCTAATCGGACATCGTGTTCCATAACACTGGACCCAGGATCGAACCTTGTGAGACGCCTTGGGTGATCTGAATACGTTTCTGGCCTACCTCTGTGTTGTATACCAGTACGCGATTCTAGAAGTAACTTCTAAGAATCTTGTATTGGTACCCAGGAACCTGAAGGCGTTCGGGCGAGTCGGCGATAGCCACCCAACTGGTGCTATTGCGCGCATTTCTCACGTCAAGAGTGACCACTGTACAGTGTCGTACTCCTCGCCTCCACGGCATCCACCGTCGACTTCCCTTTGCGGAAGCCAAACTGATTATTAGACAAATCGCCTACACCCTCCATGTATGTTGTCAGTCTGTTGAGGATAACCCTCTCGAGCACCTTACCCGATGGATCTCCTGGTGGCTTCCCTGTCTTTGGTAGCAACACAAGGGTCTGAATTTTCCAGGCGTCCGGGAAGACACCCTCGTCCAGACACTTTTGCATCACCACCCTGAACATTTCGGGATCCAGCAAAATAGCTGTCTTGAACGCAAGGTTCGGGATACCATCAGGTCCCGGTGTTTTGTTCACCTTTAGTGACTTTGCTATCGTAATGAGTTCCTCATTCGTCACCGTCACCTCGTCGCCGGCCCCCGTTGTGCCGTTATCAATCCCCACGTGGTCACGGGTGTTCGACTGAGCCGTCCATCCTCCCGTCGCTATGACAGCGTTAAGGTCTGGGATACTGGAACGCTGGCCATGAGACAAATCTACGGCGGGGGGTCATGGACTCGGGTCCTGGAGTCCCCCAACGATTACCTGCAGCAGCTCTGGTGAACGCTCGGATGGAACCGCCGATCCTCTGGTTTTGGCCATTACTACCCGTTAGGTGTCATTGATTGCCAATCGCTTAATTTTACGATTTGTGCGTTCTGATGCTGGACGCCCTTTTCTCTTGATGGTTGCATATTTCTCATCCAGTTTTACGAAATTATGTACCACCGTTTTGGTCCTTCCTATTCTGCCTGCGATCTCACATTGTCAGTCAATTTTCACGAATTTTTTGATCACCACATCATATCCTGAATTTCTCCACGCTCAAATTCTGAAAGACTGGTCGATTTCGGCATGAATAAACAACGCACTTTACTTGGGATCGATACCATCATGATCTGCACAGTCGCTGGTGACACTGTACCGGTGAACTTATTCCATCTTAAACGCATTTGATGTGCATTTGTCACTTCTTTACCGCATCCTCGAAGTTTTCGCTTGACAATTGCCCAATATTTTTTGATCGATCTGAACTCAGGGCAATTCGGAGGATTAATCACGTTGCAAACGTAATTAACTTTTTTTGAAGCATACCATTCTAGTACCTTACAAATTATAAACATCTACACTTCTGGCACTTCTGGATAAGGGAGAGTCCATCCAGTGGAAGCCTGGTTCCAGCCGTTCAACCGTTTAAATTTACCGGAGCATGCAGCAGAAGTATTATATATAGGCATTGACCTATATCGATCAATCGAATATCTCGTGATCCTTCGTATATAGGAAGTTACTTTTTTCAAAAGTAACACAACAAATTTGTTTTGTACATCAAGGTCTTAACGATGGAAAGCTTAAAACTTCAGAATTATCTCACTCTGCGGCGCTAATATGCGTGCAATCTTACTTTATTACCTGAATCTCGAGAACCTTGACATATAGCAAGTTGGTGCCTTCGACAAAGATGTTTGGTTGATTTAGATCTTTCGTATGGTGTTAACATTAGGTCAGAACTCGTCCGCAACGTGGCACTAGTGAACATGTGAATTTTGTGTACTACCTGTATTTTGAGATTAAAGCCTGTCCACGTTAAAGTTCGGACACCTAAATTATACCTGCAAAAAAAAAATTTATACAGAATTCAACTAAAACGATTGTTTATTTCACAATAATAGAGTTTTATCTACATTAGAAACAGTATATGAAGATGTTGTACCTTCTTTCTGTAAAATTCTCAAACTATCTGTGGTACACCCGCTATCAGGTTCCGTGCGGTATTCTCAGATACGCGTTCCGTGACTATTCTCAATATTCTCTTGAAATCATCGGTACCATTTGCTTTGTTCTTAGTTTCGAAGAGTTTCCGCTTAACTAGAGCCCAGTACTTCTCTATTGGGTGAAGTTCTAGACAGGTTGGTGGATTTGCTGTTTTTGCGTGTATTCGACCTCTTGTACCTTAAACCATTCGATTTCACATAGTGACAAGAAACCAAAACAGAGCAAAGCGAGTCGTGACTTCTGATAAGCGGAAGCAACCGTTTTTGAAAACATTCTTTCTCGTGCAAATCTTTATTGATAGTGTCGGTAGAGAAGAAATATTTAGATTTTCGACCACAACTACATATAGTCTGCCAAATCAAATACTTCGTCGGGAATTTGGACACCTTATTTGTCAAAAAAAAAATGCGCGGAAAAGGCATTTCTTTGCATTGCGCTATAAAAAGCCAGACACGGAAGCTGTTTAAAGTCTCAAGTACGTACTTTTCATCGTCCATTATGACACAAGAAAATGTTTGCCAAAAATTGGTGTAAAGCTCCTTAGCACGACTTCTTGCTGTGAAATTTGGCTTGTCATCACGGTTGGGCACCTTCTTCACTTTGTACGCCATCAGTCCTTGCCCTTGCTTCACTATGTGTACGTATGATTTGACATCCCACCTTTGCGAGGCACATTTCGAACAGACAGAATGGGAATTTTCTAAATAATGGCTACCACATTCATGTTCTTGTCCATTTGTCGGGAGCATACTTTTCGATTTGTTTCACTTTCAACCTTGCGATCTGAAAATGATTTGCAAACACAAAACACGGTACTTTTGGGCAGTTTTAGTTTCTTAGCAAGATCGCGTACCAATAAATTCAGATTTTGCTGCCGTTCGTACAAAATACGTTTATGCACTTCTACTTGACTGAATGTAAAATAATTCAAAATCTACACTGAAAGAAAAGTGTCCGAAATTTAACGTGGACAGGCTTTATGAGCTAACCTGACTCATGCAGCGCATTACTTTATCATCACTCTTGTTATCATTAATTTTGTTAGTATTATTGTCCTAATGTTACTTCATAGATAATTTTGTATGTCCAAATATCCTTTCTCCATTCTCCACTTGTTTAAATGCATATAGTGTCTTGAATACATGGAGTTTCGACTTAATCTGCGGCAGCTATTTGTACTTTTTACTGAAAATTCAATAAGCTGTCTTTGTTGATTTCTTATTTTTCTTCACAACCTTGCCAGTGGCTAAGATTAAATCTAATTACTAATTTTACCAATTTTAGCAACCAACATTAACCAGCCTTTGGGCATTAACTTTTTACACATAGTGCTTCTGATTGTATTATGTTTGAAGGTTCTGTCATTTACTGTTACATTTTATTGCTCCCTAGAACCAGCAGAAAGGAAATTTTGACGCGCAACGTATATGATTTCGAGATCATTAGCCAGAACAGGCTACCCATTTTGCCGTATCTGTATGTACAGCGTGTCTCACAATAGGTGTCACCTTTTTTCAGTCTTGGTTTATTTTAACTGGGATAATTTTAACAGCGGAATTGATTGTACCCGTTTCAAATGTATTCTTTTGACAGTTTTTTGCTGAAGATAAATAAGCGATGCCGTTTGTTTATATTTATCAGCTACCATGGAAGCCATACGGGAGCAAGTTTTAAAATTAGCCTTAAGCAGTTTGGAATGAGTAAGCGTTTTGTTTTTCGTACCTTGAAACGGTTCAAAGAAACTGGAAATGTCCATATTAAACACAAAGGAGGTGCCAGACGAACTGGCAAAACGAAAAAAAAGATCAAATGAGTGAGGGAGCGAATAAGACGTAATCCGATCTGTATCTGACCATAAATTAAGCAAACAATTTCAAATGTCCCCTGCCTCAATTAACAGGCTCCTCAGACATGATCTGGAATGCAAGCCCTACAAGACACAATGGGTTTACGGGTTGACGGAGCGTCAAAAGCAAGCCAGGGTTCAAAGAATCCGAAATCTTTTGATTTGGCACGGTGACTGCGAAATTTTATTTTCGGATGAAAAGCTCTTCCTCCTTCAGGACAGTCATAATCAACAAAATAATGTGTATGACAAAAGTCTTGCCAATATTCTAAGAGATAAACTAGCTGTAGAATGCAATCATAATGTATCGAAAATCATGGTATCCGGCGCCGTTTCACGAAATGGCAAAGTTCGTCTTCTTTTCATAGAGCCTAACTTAAAAATCAACACTGAACCATCTGCTTCCTCATGTTTCAACGCTGTTTGGGAGTACACCATATTGTTCCCAACAAGACTCAGCTCCAGCTCACATGGCAAAGACGACACAAGCGTGGTGCGCGGAAAATTTGCCCGATTTCATCACAAGCGAAGAATGGCCTTCATCTTCACCGGATCTCAACCCACTTGACTTCTTTTTTTGGGGTTATATCCTTCAACATATAGGCCCTACGAAAGGGCTTACCTTAGATCGATGCAAGAAAAATTTGCTTGATGTTTGGGACCAAATTCCTAGGAAATCGTGCGTACCAGCTGCGATGGGTCTACAAAGCGATTGAGCAAAGTTTTCGAGGAAAAGGGCGAGAGCTTCGAATTGAATTAATATGGTTTATTTCTATAACATGTAACTTTGTAATGAAAAATAAATGCTATGATTTGGTTGATTTGTTTTGCTTTAATCCCATTTTGTTTTAGTGACACCTATAGTGATACACCCCGTAGTTTGATACGGCAAAATGGGTAGCCCTTATATAAAATTATATTCTTAACGTATTCCATATTTTATAAATAAGGAGTGTATCGAATATAAGCTATCCACATACATTTCCGTTGTACGCATGTATTTGTGATGGTATTTATGCTCTGAATACTGCATGCTGTGCGTTTGACTGTCAGCTTTCTTTTGTTTACTTGTTTGTGCGTTCAAATTCTGCGTTTTCAAAATGTCGCGTCAAATTGAAAAGGAAGTGAAAATTAAGGTTCTGGACACATGGCTAAGTGAGAAGGGTATTACTATGCGAAAATTGGCGAAGCGGTTTGGAATTCATCATGCGAGTGTTAAAACCATCATTAATAAGTTTGGGGAACACTATTCTTTGGAAGAGCTACCAGGAAGAAGCAGAAAACCCGGTTCTTCCTACCCGAAACTGGAGCAGAAAGTGGTATCTCTAATCATGAAGAACAAATCAATGAATCCTAAAGGGTTTGAGCTGTTTAGTGGAATACCTGTAACTAGAAATTAGAAGAAAAATTAGTATTTTCCATTTAATTCCAACTACCTTTGCTTATCTTCGACAGATACGCGTATTTCGTCTACAATGTGTAGACTTCTTCAGTGTCTCGTACTAATAACTCGACTTACTTAGTCGAGTTATTAGTACGAGACACTGAAGAAGTCTACACATTGTAGACGAAATACGCGTATCTGTCGAAGATAAGCAAAGGTAGTTGGAATTAAATGGAAAATACTAATTTTTCTTCTAATTTCTAGTTAACAAATCAATGTCAATACGTGATTTGGCCAAAAAAACAGGAACGAGTGTCGGAATGATCCAGCGTATCAAGAGGCAAAACCACCTGAAGACCTACAAGAAGCAGAAAATCTCGAAACAAAGTGAAGAACAGAAGAAGCGAGCAGCAACAAGGGCCCGGAAATTGTATTCGCGTCTTTTGCAGCGTCCGGATGCATGCGTTTTGATGGACGATGAGACCTATGTAAAGGAGGACTCAAAAACCCTTCCAGGTCCACAATACTTTACTGCCGTCGTTGGGGAGGATGTGAGCGATGCGGACAGGTCGATTCGAGTGGAGAAATTCGGTCGAAAGGTACCGGTATGGCAAGCAATATGTTCCTGTGGTTTGAAGTCAACCATTTTTTTACACTACCGGAACTATAAATGCGGAAATCTATCGATCTGAGTGTCTCCAGAAGAGATTGTTGCCTTTATATAATAAGCATAGTACACCTCTACTGTTTTGGCCGGATTTAGCGTCGGCTCACTATGCCAAAACCACTCTCAATTGGCTTGCAGAAAAGGGTATAGATTTCGTTGAGAAAAATATCAATCCACCAAATTGCCATCAGCTACGACCCATGGAACGTTACTGGGCAATCGTGAAGAGGGTCTTCAAGAAGACTGGTAAGGCAGCTGGAAACATGCAGGAGTTCATAATAATTTGGGCTCAAGCGTCCAAAAAATGCGATGCAACACTTGTCCGGAACTTGATGAAGAGCATTCGATCCAAAGTTCGAAAATTCGGGAAGGAATAACTTAAATTTCATCCGGACTTCATCATGTTCAAGTTTAACCTCGTACAATAAAGGATCAATTTTGTGTATGAATAAAATATCGGTTTTCAACATAATTTGAAAGAAAGTTTGTGAATAGCTTATTTTCGATACACTCCTTAGTTCATGAGCCTTATTATATTTCATTGATTTAAAACATTTGAATACTGGGACGGGAGGGTGCATCAAGGCATGTTTGAAATTGCAATTAGACAATGGAGTGGACGACCAACCGGAGCCTAGGAGGGGTTGTGCCAAACCATCTAGTGAAAAGCTTAACTGAATTGCTTTTTTTGTTATTCTTTTTATTGGATCATACTGATGGGAGGAGATAATCTTATTCCCGCAGGATTCTATGCTTACGGGCCTCACCAACCCAGTTTGGCCCTTCATACAGCAATATGTTGACATGAGAACGTAAACAAAGCATGATATTTCTCTTAATTGGAACCACAAGCAGGGCAAGGTCCACGCTACGATGGTGACTGCCTTCATACATATATACATACATTTGCCTTTAACTCCCTTTCAATCAAATCTTCCCTGTTTTCCTAACTCAGGAGCAATAACAATTAGGCCTGCAAAAATAAATGCGGATTGCTGTTATCAAATCAGCATCGAACAGAAAATAGTGACCATGGCAACAGTAAATTAAAATGTGCAAATGTTAGTTTTGTAAAACTTCAACATATTTAACAACCTTTTTCAAGATACCTCAAATCAAGATTTTGGTGAATTGCTACTATCGCAGCAAACGAACGAAAACGTGCTTAAGCGCCGAACAACAGACCTCTTCACTTCAACAATTCACAACATTGCTTGCATTTCAGGATCAACCGAATGAAGTTCATATATGATAGATACAAATAGATGCTTGTAGAATTTTTCATATTAATAAATATATACACTATTACATAAATATTTCATGGGAATGGGAGGGACCATCAGGACACCCGATTGAAGCACTCTGGATGGGGATAGTGGGAATACCAACTTCCCATTGCTAACAGTTTGTGAATAGAGAGCTGGTTCTTCTTCCCGCCCATTTTCATGTAAGATAGCTCGCTCTTATAATCAATTGTTCAATCTTGTTATTGAAAGGAAATTCTTTATATCCACGTGGAAACGTATAAAAGATGTTGCCTATCGATCCACATAACCCGTTTCTTGGCCCTTCATACAATAATGGCATGATTACGACAATCAGTACACAGTGGGAAGAAAAGGTACATGAATCGCGAAAGAATTCGATAATTCAGCTCCAAGTAGCACAAGGTTAGTAAACAATATTGGGCTTAGTTTACCCCAGTTCCCCGTATTTTGGAATAATGGCCAGTAATCTAAGCTTGGAGGGGTCTGTGGTAGTCAAATAAGCCCATTCTTATGTAAAATTTCCCTAAAAATTGGATGAAAGTGGTTGCAGTCACCGCACGGGTAGGGTAACAGAGATATTGCTGATTTTACCCCACTTCCCCCAATTTTCGAATATTGTTTATTAATCGATTTCTCTAGAAATCGAATGAAGGTGATTTTAGCCACCACACGGGTCGGGTAACGGAGATATTGGGCTGATTTTGCCCCACTTCCCTCATGTTTTCAAATATTGTTCATAAATCTAAGGTCGGCGGGGTCTGCGGTAGTCTAAATAGGCCTATTCTTATGTATAATTTCCCTAGAAATCGAATGGAAGTGGTATCAGCCACCGCACGGGTTGGGTAACGGAGATATTGGGCTTATTTTGCCCCAATTTCCTGTATTTTCTAATACTGCTGATTAATCTACGCTCAAAAGGGTCTGCGGAAGTCAAAATAAGCCTAATATTATGTAGAATTTCCCTAGGAATCGAATGTAGGTTGTTGCAGTCATAGCACGAGTCGGTAAACAGAGATATTGAACTTATTTTGCCCCAATTCCCCGCCAAATTAGGCCTCTTCTTATGCAAAATTTCCTTAGGAATCGAATGGATGTGGTTGCAGTCGTTATCCATGACTATGTCTGAAAGATTATGAACGAATCGGACCAAGATTGGACTTGGTAGAAGGCCTCATACCAAATTCTGCTAAGAAAGCTGTTCCTAACCATCCAGCCATGTCCCACCCAGAAGTTAAGATGGGAACACGCTGAATTGCGGATGAGCTGGAAGCTCACTTCAAACTGAACGTTAATCGCCCCAAAGTTGGAGGCTGTGGAAGCTCCAATAAGTTGGACAACAATAAAATCAAACTGTTGTACACTGACATTGAGCAACAATACCGTTGTGAATTTTCGTTTGTACAGCAGCTCCCTCAATGTCTGCATAAACATGAACATCTACCGGAATAGATTGAACGTTTGGTAAATTAAATAAAAAAATGGAATGTGGAAGTAAATAATGCTAATAAATGTTTTGATATTTCTAGTTAAAGGGCGATACGGTCAAAATTTGGTCAATATCAACTTGACGTATTTCTTTCAATTTTGCATTTAAAAAACCTGAACACCCCTCATTTTGAAGGTGTGTGTGTAGAATGTTGCTCCTATTTTGATTTTGGAATTCTCTCTTCAGTTGTCAAAATGCCGTCCAAGCAAGAAGAGCAGCGTATCAAAATTTTGCTCGCGCATCGCGAAAATCCGAGCTACTCGCACGCAAAGTTGGCAAAATCGCTAAAAGTTGTCAAATCAACCGTTACAAATGTAATTAAAGTGTTTGGGTAACGTTTGTTGACAGCCAGGAAGTCTGGATCGGGGGGAAATCGAAAACCGGAAGCCGCTGAGACGACAAAGAGAGTTGCCGGTAGTTTCAAGCGAAACCCCTAACCTATCTCTCCGAGATGCCGCAAATAAGCTGGGTGTATCGTCTACAACCGTGCATCGAGCCAAAAAACGAGCCGGACTATCGACTTACAAGAAGGTAGTGACTCCAAATCGCGATGATAAACAAAATACGACGGCCAAAGCGCGATCCCGGAGGCTGTACACGACGATGCTGACGAAGTTTGACTGCGTGGTAATGGACGACGAAACCTACGTCAAAGCCGACTACAAGCAGCTTCCGGGACAGGAGTTTTATACGGCAAAGGAAGGGAAAGGTAGCAGATATTTTCAAGCACACGAAACTGTCAAAGTTCGCAAAGAAATATCTGGTTTGGCAAGCCATCTGTAC
Source organism: Aedes japonicus (assembly GCA_034211315.2). Lineage (NCBI taxonomy): Eukaryota > Metazoa > Arthropoda > Insecta > Diptera > Culicidae > Aedes > Aedes japonicus. The sequence goes on from JASCZW010003865.1 coordinate 43,912, forward strand.
CTGTGGCTTGAAAAGCAGCATTTTCATAGCTTCCGGGACTGTCAACCAAGAAATTTACGTGAAAGAGTGTTTGAATAAACGTCTGCTGCCTTTCCTGAAGAAACACGGTTGTTCCGTACTGTTTTGGCCGGATTTGGCATCTTGCCATTACGGTGAAAAGGCCATGGAGTGGTACGCCGCCAACAACGTGCAGGTGGTTCCCAAGGATAAGAACCCTCCCAACATGCCAGAGCTCCGCCCAATTGAGAAATACTGGGCTATTGTCAAGCGGAACCTAAAGAAGACCAAAAAAACTGCTAAGGACGAGCAGCAGTTCAAGGCAAACTGGCTTTCTGCGGCGAAGAAGGTGGACAAGGTGGCTGTACAAAATCTGATGGCGGGGGTCAAGCGTAAGGCCCGGCAATTCGGATTTGGAAAAGCGGAAGCCTAACTGAATATTTTTCCTGAATTTTATTCTAATTGAACTTGAAAAAGAAATCTAATTTGATTTTTTAAATAAACGATTTCACCGATTTACACGCGTTTTCCCTTGACCAAATTTTGACCGTATCACCCTTTATTTACGATGAACTTCGTCGACGAGCAGGCTGGAGAAACAAGTCACAAGCGACACAAGTTCACCCGATTGCACTTTGCACGGAAAACTTCTGCCGAGGATAACCTTACTGATATGATAAGAGAAGCTTTGACTTGGTCTGATCCCAAGATGGCGTATCTATCGGTCAAATCAAGCGTCAAAAATCGTTCTGGAAGCATGACCCAGAGTTCGAAGCGCAGATGCTACAGTTCTGTGTATCTGATGAACAGGAACACAAAAACATTTCCCAATTTAGCGAAAACGATGACGAATATAGTGAAGATGAGCGACAACTTTGAGTGAAGATGAATTATCTGATTGTAATGGATAATATACATTTTGGTGGTGGCCCGGAAGGACCCATTTAACATGTTTTATTCCAAAGACATCCGAAAAGCGTATTGATAAATGGGCAATATTCCGAAAATAAGGGGAAGTGGGGTAAAATCAGCAGTATCTCCATTTCCCGACTCGTGCAGTGGCTACAACTACCTCCATTCGATTTCTTGAGAAATTCTGCATAAGAATAGGCCTATTTTGACTACCGCAGACCCCTCCGAGCATAGGTTAATCCACAATATTCGAAATGACGGAGAATTGGGGCAAAATAAGTTCAATATATCTGTTTCCCGACTCGTACTGTAACTGCAACTACCACCATTCAATTTCTAGGGAAATTATGCATAAGAATAGGCCTATTTTGACTACCACAGACCCCTTTGATCATAGATTATTCAGCAATATTCAAAAATACGGGGAACTGGGGCAAAATAAACCGAATATCTCCGTCCACTGAATTTTGCGGCAAAAAGGACCCCTTCCATTCGATTTCCCAGAAATTTCACATAAAAAATGCTATAGTTCACTAACCTTGTGCTACATGGAGCTGAATTATCGAATTCTTTCGCGATTCATGTACTTTTTTCCCACTGTGCAGTGGTTTTTAAAGTTTGATCAAGTCTAACAGAGAGGAGAGCCCATTGCTATTGAACTTAGCTTGCGTGCTACAACGGGTGGCTGTAGATATCATCCAATAGCTTCATTTCTGAGTTCTAAATTATGACTATCTTGATTGCATTTTTAGTTCACTGTGTGCTGTAAATTTCAAAGATCTCATAACGACTTGATTTACTATTTGATTTACAACTCCATCGCAAAATCACTCTTCGGTTATCACCAGAGTCACTACCAACTTGCAAAAATTAGTAAATTGCACCCATTGCAACCAAAAAACAAAATTCTTCATCCGTCTATCGAGCCTCCGTGGTCCAATCCACGATCCAGTCATCTGTCTTCAGTGCTATCTATCCCACGAAGCTAGCCAGTACAATCTGCAGCTGCTCCTTCGCAAAGAAAGAAAGTCACGCCACGCTGGAGACAGAGAGGGTGCGAAAGACGAAATGAAGAAAAAAGAAAGTGATAATTTACCTTCATTTCTGCACAACGACCGGCGATGCTGGCTGAGTCCGACTGGCGATCGTTAGTCGGTTTTGCGATTTTCCCTCAATGTTAATTTTTTCACAATTTTTATTGCGTCCTGACTTGTATTTTTTTTCTTTCTTTCTGAATCAATCAGATCTGAATGCCCATGTCCGGTTTTCGTCGGCGTCGTCGTCGTCGTCGTCGTCGTTGCTTGTAGGAAGGTAACCAATGACGGCGCCTAGGCGTCGAACGATACAATAACAACAACAAGACGGAACGACCCACATTGCGTTTATGTTATAACCGTGAGTTGAGGAAAAATTTAAAACAAAAAATTCGTTCAATGCAATGGGCTAAGCGGTTGTGTCAACGGACCGGACTTCAGTATGAAAGGGAGAAATTTCTGTGTAATGCGCTCGCGGAGGGAGAAAGAAAGTCTGTTCAGTTGCAGTCAGTAGGTCTGTCGGTTTGGGTTTCGTCACCCATAAAACCTACGGTTCGGGAGCTTCCGTACTTGTAGTTATGTTATGAATTATGTTTTATTTTGCCACCATGCTCTTCTTCTATCAACGACGCATGCGGTTGTTTGTTATTTGTGGGTCGTAAGTCTTCACGTATGGAGCCGCATCGCAAATGTGTTGTACGCGGCAGTTGAGTGATGTCATGCGAAATTGAAAAATGTTATCGCAGGTAGCGTACCAACTTGTAATAGAATAAGGAATTAGACCTCTGCTGGTTGCGCTTCCTTGAAGTCGCTACAACTTACGCTCATCAGCTCGCATCGTTCGATAATCCATTTCGTAATAGATACGCAATTGAAACGATCGGAGGAAGTTATGATTCACCGGAAAATGTCACGAACAATCACAACCGTTTTAGGAAGGGGGAGAATAGACTACCTGCCAAACGCACCCTGCCCAAAACGGGTCATGACGAATGGATATTGAGAAGGCGGGACGGGCCTGCCGCTGCCACCTTTGCAAAATATGCAAAACTCGTTTTGCATCTTCTCGCCAAAGGCAATAACACATAAGTCTGAATAAGCGAAAACAAATCGTTGCGAAATGCCATTTGGTACCCGCTGCCATCGGCAACCGAGCGACCTTTAAAATCATTGTTGAGTTGTTATCCCGCACAACTACTCCAACCAACCAACTCAGCATCCACCGAACGTAACCGCTAGGAGGAAAACAAAAAATAAAGACTTTAACGCCTTCCAGCTACGAACCGTCTACAAAAATAGACAACCCCTTCGGGGCTACTGCTGAATGGTTTCACCGACAGAAAGGGAAATTTCTTCGCGGCTGTCAATTGGCCATCAAGTGCCTTCGCGGGGCTCTTGAATGGTTACACCGCAGAATCTAAAAACAAACATACTGTCCAGCTTACGTTTGCACCACTTTTGCTGACTCCGAGGGTCTCGAACTCAAACATTGGCGTGTTTACAAATGGCTAGTGGTTGAAACTGAAATAAGCTTCTTTTTTTTGCTTTTATTGGGTCACTTTCGGCTATGGTGGCAGCTCGGCACATCAGACAGTTGGTTGATGTTGATTGTAAGGCTTTGAATAGTCAATGAAGAGCACCTCTCAAGAGCAAAGCTCAATTGCGACATGTGTCAAGTTACGATCTGCTGCACGGTGAGTACGACGGTGAGGTTTGCTTTTTTTATAATGAGCAGAGGGAATTGGTGTTTGAAACTTGGCCTTTTGCGTCCATCTTGGGCAAACAAGCAGGGTGATGCAGGTTTCAAAACATTTGCACGGAATAATGGGCTGCTTCATCTTCTGAAATCCAACCTTTAATTATTTTATTTTCTGATCATCTTATGGTGAATTAGACGACGGTTTCTTCAGCGGCTGTCTTAGTACTGAATATAGTGGAAGTCTGCAAGTAGTAGATAAAATACAGGTATCTATCAAATGATAAGTCCAGAAGCAGACGACATCCCGCCAGAACTCATTTCAGGCTTCAAATTATCTTTCAGAGCTGAAATCTCACCCAGTCGACGAAAAGCAGCGTTCCAAAGTCCTCATCCTCGATAAAGAACAAGAACGTGCGGTTGGCATTGAAGTTCTAAGTACCATCCCCGCCAAATTTGTTCATCAGTTGAATTTTGGTAGCAGCAGCATGCCCAAGTAACATTGCCAAAACCATCCAGCTTTATTATGTTTTATTAAAGATTTATGAAAGCCACTAGTTATCAATTTGGACTTTAAGTACTCGTAAAATGCTGTTTTGAAATGCCGTTTGAGGACTTATTCATATTGACGAATTTCACACCATCTCATCCAGTGTATGGCAGCACCCTCTCAGAATCCAATGAAACTTTGTGGGTGTGTAGACTATGTCTTTTCAAGCAACTTAGCATTCTTCCTTTTTTTTTTAATTTAGACTGCCATTTGAAAAGAGCTTAAGTTTGTTGATAGTTTTTTTGAATCAACATAGCCCAAAAAGAACAAGACTTACAAAAAAGTGATGCATGAGTGACTTTTAGAAAATCGTCTCAACTGAAAAAAAAATTAAAAATCGATTCTAACACGCTCAAAAAATATTTTAAAATTTAAAGTCAATTTGTGGCTAGTCTTAGAATTGGACGAATTTTTTTCTTAATAAAGGCAACATAATTGTCTAAAAGTTCGCCATCGCGAGATGGACACTTTAAAGGAAAAAAGTTTTTCTAACAACAAATTTTTTATGTCCTATTTTTCCGCGTATCGCGCCAATAAATTTAATTATAATGACAATTTGGATTTTTAAGGGTCTTTGAATGTTTGAAAAATCAAGGCTGCCATTTGGCAAGGGCTTATTTATATTTTTTTTTAAGCTTTAGTTGCAATACAATTAAATCAGGTAGTTGATCCTGTTTATTACCAAAACATTGAAGTATATTTCAGGAAGGACGAAAAATTGGAAAACAAAAGCTTTATCATAATATCTGAAGTATTGACACATAACTCAATAGCAGTTCAGTTGTTCATATAAAAATAGCTAAATTTCAATAAACAAAATTCAATATCTTGCTCAAAAATTATGTTCATGTTAGATGGAATAACTGCCCTTTATAACTTTGCCAGCATGTGTAATATCAAGTCCATAAATGGATTGGAACGTCCAATGGGAACGGTCCATGTAATGCTATTGGTGATAATCTCAAGCGAATGGCAAAGAGAGCAAGCCTTACTCAAGATTATGAAAACACAAGCAAACCTCCTCGAGAACTATATGACTGGGCAGTTAAGCAGACAAATACAAGTATTAAAAAACTGAATTTCTGCTTCATATCACCTGAACAGTATGCAAACATTTCAGAAGAACTTGAGGAGCTATATAGCCACGCAAAGACAATACCTGGTACACAGGATCATTGATTTATACCTATTTCAGCTAAAAGGTTTTCTGATTCAAAAGATAATCCAAAGAACGTTGTTTGTGAAAGATTTATTAATTATATATATATATATATAATATATATATAATAATAATATATATATATATATATATATATATATATATATATATATATATATATATATATATATATATATATATATATATAGCAATATTCATTAAATTACTAATACGTGAAAATGTACATATATAAATATAAATTTAAAAAAAAAAACCCTTTTTAAGCAATAACCTATGAGTTTTCATTGACATAAAAGTTGTTTGGGCGCTATGGAAGGCGATATTTATGATCGACAAATCGCCTTCAACGAATTTTTTACTATTTTTCGTCAACAGTCACTCGTCAGCTGGCAGCATAAATGGAGTAAAGGAGATTTGGGGCGATGGCAACATTCTATCATCCCAAAGGTGTCGAAGAAATCTTGGTTTAGCAGGATGGATGTGGGTCGAGACTTCATTCGTGTCATGTCTCGCCTCATGTCCAATCATTATTCTTTGAACGCTCATTTATACCGGGTTGGGCTGAGCGACAGCAATCTCTGTGAGTGTGGACAAGGCTATCAGGACGCAGATCACGTTATTTGGTCTTGTGCTGAGCATCGTGCTTTCAGATCGAGGCTTTATGATTCCCTTCGGGCTCGACGTAGACAACCCAATGAGCCAGTTCGAGATATTTTGGCTGTACGTGATTTGGAGTACATGAAACTCATTTATGTGTTTTTGACTAACATAAGCCTTAGATTGTAGTTAGTTTAACCTGTATGTTTACTTTAAGTTTTTTTTTTATATGTGTATGTGTGTGTTTTTTTTTCTTTTCCAAAAATTGTTCAAGTCAAAAGAAAACCATACATTGTATAGTTATAAGTGTTTAGATAATTTAGAATTTAAATTAAATATGTTATGTAAACCATACTTTAAATTCCCACCCTCTTCCCATCCGTAATTTGTAATTCCTATTAACCTCGAGACGGCCGCGAGTAATCGGCTCCTCCCTCCTAACTTTAGTTTTAAGATAAATGATGTATAAAAGTATGAAAATTTGGCTCTGTAAAGTTAATTCGATTGAGCCTGTACAAATAAATGATTATTAAAAAAAATAAAAGTTGTACGGAATCAAATTGCACCACTTTTAAATGGCTATAACTTTTTACCCGTTGAGTATTTTCTATTGAAATTTTGGGTGGAATTAGTTCAATGTGTATTTGGTTACGCTGTGTAAGTTTCACTAGCAGATGTGCAATCGTTATGAAGAAGGAGTCGGAAGAACAGCAGCGGCGCAAAGAAATTTTGCGCACGTGACGACTGTTCCAGAAAGTATAAGCACACCTTATTTTAACGGTCACTTTGAATATAATGAAATATTTCAACATTTTTTGGCTGCGTACTTTTGTTTGCACATTTCTAAATGACATAGCATCAAAAAAGTGCTCAGTTTTGTGTTACCTATCAAAATGCGCGGTCTTACTCCGGAACAACGAAAAAGTATCGTGCACAAATGGCGCACTGTGAGCGGACTCTCCTTGAGAAAATTGGCCAAGGAAGAGGGTGTAAGCGTCGGAGCGGTACGATCTGCGATTCGAAAATATAGAGAGCAGTGTACGTTTGAAGATTCGCTGAAGAGTGCTCGGAAATCCGGTCCTGTTAGTCCGAATATCGATAAAAAGATCAGGGATGCCTACAAGCGAAAACCAGCGACTTCCGTTTGGGATGTTGCGAAAAAACTAGGGACCTCGTCGAGTAATGCCATGCGTGCCATAGAAAGACTTGGGTTAAAAACATACCGGAAGCAGAAAAAACCCAAAAGAAACCCAAAACAGGCCGCGTCCGTAAAACCACGGGCCCGCCAACTCTACGATTCGTTATTGTGTAGAAATTCTGGGTGTATAATAATGGACGATGAAACGTATGTGAAACTAGATTACAAAACGCTTCCCGGATCACAATTCTTTACTGTAAGCGAAGACAAAGACATCCCCGAAACGGAGAAGGCAATTTTTACCGAAAACTTCGGTAAAAAGGTTATGGTTTGGCAGGCAATATGCGAGTGTGGTAAAACATCTAGTCCATACATCACAACGGAGACGATGAACACTCAGAAATACGTTAAGGAGTTCCTCCAGAAGCGATTATTGACGATGATCAGGCAGCACAAAAGTCAAGTAGTGTTTTGGCCTGATTTGGCGTCATGACATTAGGCAAAGGACACTTTAGAATGGTTAAAATGTATGTTTCGTGCCGAAAGACATGAATCCACCGAACTGCCCGGAGGCACGGCCAATCGAGACTTTTTGGGCTTTAACCAAAGCAAAGCTTCGAAAATTCATAAAACCAGCGGACGACATCCACATATTTAAAATAAGATTGGCCAAAAGTGGTAAAAATGGTGGGAAGTACCACTGTGCAGAAGCTAATGGGTCATGTTCGAGGAAAAATTAGGAGTCTTGGCTATGATTGAATATTTTGATTAAACGAGAGTAAAATATCATATAAAACACAAATACAAATATGATATGCCAAATCAAATTTTTAAATTAAAACTATTAAAACTAATAAAAACATGACTTTTTTTAATCCTAGAGGGTTTGAGCTGTTTAGTGGAAAACCTGTACCTAGAAATTAGAAGAAAAAATAGTATTTTCCATTTAATTCCAACTACCTTTGCTTATCTTGACAGTTACATGTTTTCCCACACCTTTTACACGTACTGTAACAAATCTTGATCTTACGGCTTGTGATCCGTAATAAGCATGAACTAACGCGCATATAGATAGTGAACAAATTTCTTCACCGCCCATACGATGGCTAGAGCCTCCTTGTCGATTTGCGGATATCGTTGCTCGGTGGCGGACATGGTACAACTGGCATATACTATCGGTCGCTCCGTTCCGTTACACAGATGGTGTGAGAGAACGGCACCGGGGCCAGCTTTTCTTTGCTAGAATCATTGGTAGAGTATGATCGTATTGCATCAGCACTTGTGGTGCGATCAGAACCAGTTTCAAGTCTTGGTATGCCCTGTCTGCTTCGGTGTCCATTCAAACGGATCGGCGCGCAACATGATACGCAAACTTCTTGCTCTAGAGGAGAGATTGGGGATAAAATCAGCGTAGTAGGTTGCCATACCTAGGAACAGCTACAGTTCTTCGGAGGATGTCAGACGTGCATCACGGATGACTTCGACGTGCTTGTCCAATTTGTGTAAACCATGACGATGAATCCGTCAACCTAGGCATTCGAGCGATGGCATAGCGAAGATACCCTTCGATCGGTTGACTTGCAGACCATTTTGCTACATCCTGTCCATCGTTGCGGGAAGAGCTAGCAGAAGCTCATCGAAGTGTTTTGCGAAGATGACGACAGTTGATGCAATGACCAGTGTAGCCTAAAAATTGTCTGTCCGTTGCCACCAGTGAAAACTTAATGGATGGCTTAATCTTCCTGAGCTGCGATTCACCGATGATCCCACACGTTGCTCTGGTGTCCAGCTCCATCGGTAAGCGGCGACCGTCGATTTCCATATCAATATTTTCTTTCCGGTGGACGGATCGTTCTGCACTTGATTGAGAGACTGTCAGGTCGACTTCGGACACTGGCGTCTCTTGCGATTGGACCTGATCAGCAGAAGAGTGTAGAAATTTCAACTTCTCCGATCTGCATACTTTGGCTATGTGGCCCATTTTGTTGCAGACATTGCACCTGACGTCACGGAGCCGACAATGACTCCGCAGATGCTCTCCTCCACATCCACTACAGGAACTTGATCCACCAGCACTGTTTGGGTGAGCCTTAGTTCGCTGACTTTCGTTTGATGTTCCCCGTAGTTTATTATCGTGCTGCTTCCGATGATGGCGATCGTTGACGAGACTGGGGCAGCTTTTTCGTTCACGGTTTCTCGTAGCCAAGTTTATTGGTTGCTTCCGGATACGTTGACGGTGCTCCTGTGTTGATCTCACTTACCGTGTTCCGAGTTGCTTCCAGTGTGTGCTCGATTTCGTACGCAGCGTTAAAAGCTGCCAGGTTCTTCGCGATGATCTCGTCGTAGATATTTCCATAAATTCGCCATCTCCATCCAAAAATTCTCCATATTCACAGTAGGCAGCACCTTACTTCAGTCGAAGGACGAACTGTGCGACGGATTCGCCATTTTGCTTGATGATGTGCCTGAATTTGACACTCTCGAGGAACTTATTCCTCGTACGTTCGAAGTGGTTCTCCAGGGTGGTGCGAAGTTCCGCGAAGGGAACCTCGGCAGGATCACCGGGGGGTAACGAGGAACTTCAAAGCTATGTTCAGCTCCGCCTTAATGTAGACTCGTGCGAAATCTGCGTACAGACCTTCTGGGGTGAGGCTGAGCTGCAGTGCCCACTCGAACCGGTTGAAATAATCGGTGTGATGGAGCAGCAGCGTTTCCGGCCAGCACTTGTTGACGAACGTTCGCTTGTTCGACGGCGTTTCCAAACGATGTTCTGAGGGCTTGCGCAATCATTGCGCACAGCGCCTTCATTAACTCAGGATTTTCCAATATAATATTTTGGTGCGATCCTAACCTAACTTTCGTAGCGCGAGGAGTTTTTTGTTCATCCCACTTCATACACCAAATTGTCGTGTGTATGTGGGTGATTTCCCGTAATAAAGAAATTAACGCGGTTCGATTACCGTTAAATAGAACTTTTATTTTTACTTTAATTAATACAAAAGAAGTACTTTTAGGTCGGATGAATTTCGTTTGCGCGACACAGTTTCAATTCTTCTTTTTCTTTTTCTGACAGCTCGCATACACTCGAAGAAATTACCAGTTGAAATTTTGAAGAGTGCATACATGATAATGATCATCATTTATTAACTTATGAAGTAGTTGAAAGATGTAATGCAATGTGTATTATTAATGTTAATCTGATGAGCGGATCATCATTCGGATCGGATCGGATTACAGTTCTTGAAAGGAACGGCCATTATTATTCCAGAATTGATACCGAATTAACTCTAATTAAGATGGAAGACATCACTACAATTTCAGAATGAAAATCGAAATTTGAATTTGAACTGATTAAGCATTATGATTTTCACTAGTGAATGCTTATGTTATTTATAACACCTGGATATGATTTTCATTCGACAACTAATAAGAACCTTAAGTGAAAATTTGTACAAATTCCCCTTCCCAGTCATAAATTAAATTTCTGATTTTCATAACAGATCCTTTTGTCGCAAAGTCGTAAGCGATTTATATAGAATTCTTAATTTCTTTTGCCTCAGTGCTGCTCATTAATCATACATCGCACATAAGTTCTCTATGTTCATAGGTCGCATACCGATTTAAGCACCGGGTTTTAAGCAGTTTATTTAGTACCTGGGACCTGAAGTTGTATGTAATCCATAATTTGAACTGCCTATATTCAGACGTTAATCCCTCTGCTTACTTCTGATCTATCGAAACATACCTTCTGAAACGAGCGTTGAACTCAGAAAATGTCATTGCCATGGAATACAGTTCCCAATCGCAGGGACTTATTAAAAGCATGCGGATTGCTTTCCGATCATGAAATTTTTTTCTTCAGCTCATAAGCTAACAATATTGTATGAGTGCGATTCCTTGCATGTGTGCGAAGGCAAAATGAAATAGGCTAGTTCACGATTTGATGCAAACGTCAAACGTCGCTTTCGAAAACAATCAACCAAAACATGTCGATTGCTACGATCAAAAACTCGTCTACTTGATAGACGTACACGACCAAACTTTAAGTTTGTCATTGATCTTTAGATTGGCAATGTGTTTTTCATTTATTCTAACGGAAATTTTAGACGAAGCTACTGTGACGACAAACAGAATAAGAGATAGCAGGCTTAACGTTACAATATCAGTGCGCTATATCCATGGTGAACAAAGAAAAAAGGTAACATGAACTCTCTCAAAAGCAACAGTGATGCCATAGCTGCCGCTCAACAGCGAAACATGATTTATTTTTCCGAAACATATTTTTTATTGCATTTGATGTGATTGCATTTGCCAGCTGATGGACAATACAATCATAAGTATAGATCAACCTCAAATGACTGGAAGAAACATTCAATAAATAGTGATTTCAGATATAGGATAATATGATAATATGAAACAAATTTACTCAATGTTCAATCTCACATCGTCAACAAGCATAGATGTGAGAAAGAGCTGATGAAGACATTCCCTCCGGTGCACGCGAACAAAAGCAAAATACACAAACGCAAAATTTTAGCGAACTTCTTCGGCAGGTAGAAAACTGATGGTTTTCTAGATGATGTATTTTAAATCTTCAAACTGACAGTAACAAATTGGTAATCAACCATAATATATACATCGATCATACGCACGTTATAAAGAGCTTATGTTTGCATAATTAAAAGTGAAATAATATGGAAAATGTAGGAGTTTTAACAACCTAACAACTGATTAAAACAGTCATCCCTGATTAAAGGGCGAACACGAAATTATTGCGACACATTCAACAGGGCATAACTTTTTTACCATTGGGTAAAAGTCAACCAAATTTTGCACACTTTCTCATTGATGTGTATTGTTTACATGCTGTCAAACTCGAAGTCGTGTTTTCCGATTCAACGAAAATGGAGGTGAACCAACGCGAGTCGAGAGAACAAATTCTTTCCAAACACCTGGAATTTCCTGACCTGTCGCACCGGCAGTTGGGAAAAATGTTGAACATTCACCATTCAACCGTCTCCAGAGTGTTGAAGCGGTTCCAGGAGCGGTTGACGTTGGACCACGGCAAAGGAGCTGGAAGAAAACCGGGACCGGAGAACAAAAAGACGGAGGAAAAGGTGAAGCGGATGATTAAAGCAAATCCCAACGTCTCAAGCCGTGATTTGGCTAAAAAGATCGGCATGTCGCAGAGCTACGTCCAGAATGCAAAGAAGAGAGCTGGACTATATACATACAAGGTACAGAACTTCCCAAACCGCGATGAGCGGCAACAATTGACGGATAAAACTCGGGCACGGAAGCTCTACGAGAAGATGCAGACAAAATATGGCTACTGTGTGATGGACGACGAAACGTATATAAAAGCCGATTTTAAGCAAATTCCGGGGTTGGAGTTTTTCGCCGGCAAGAGCAAGTTCTATGTGGACGACAAATTTAAGAAGAAGAAAATGTCGAAGTTCGCCTGCAAATACCTCATTTGGCAGGCCATCTGCTCTTGCGGACTGAGGAGTGAGCCGTTCGTGACAAAAGGCACAGTAAATGGTGAGATCTACAAATCTGAGTGCCTCGAGAAGCGCCTTTTGCCGTTCTTGCAGCAGCACGACGAAGCTCCGCTATTTTGGCCAGATTTGGCATCATGCCATTATTCTAAAAGTGTCCTGGAGTGGTATGAGGCCAATTCTGTCCATTTTGTTCCAAAGGACATGAATCCGCCAAACTGTCCGGAGCTGCGCCCGGTGGAGCAGTACTGGGCAATGATGAAGCGGGAACTTCGGAAGAGCAAGAAGACAGTCAAAGACGAGAAGGACATGTTCATAAAATAGAAAAAAAAACTGAAAACTGGTACCGGATGACACTGTAAAGACTTTGATGGAGAGCATCAAGCGAAATTGCGTTCAATTTTACACTCAAGGCTCCATCGATTAACTTTTCTTTTGATTTTTGAAGTAAATATATGTATAAAACTACACTAAAATTTTGATATGATTCTAAACATTATAAGAAAATTGGCATGACATTTTCGGTGTCGCAATAATTTCGTGTTCGCCCTTTAATCCGTTGCCTACCCTATCTATAAATTCTTTTGAATTAAACGAAGAACCCTTATTTTCGTTCTTTAAAACAAGACTTTTCCCGTCGAAAATACATTGAAGGAATTACCCTATCAATAAAATGGATAGTTCGTGTGTTCAGGAACAAAGAAGAATCGAATGGCCGGAAAGAGCGATTAGGTCAAATCATCGCTGCTGATGCAATAACCTTTACTCGCACAGGCCCTTTTCCGACTCATATTTTCATCTTCGAAAGCGCAACAGACATAACCCGTCGAAACAGATACCGGATCATTAGCTTGCAGAAATTACATCGCATCCGATTCCACCCATGGTAAAAGGCATGCTATTAGCTTTTCACCTCTCTCATTTCGCATGGAGGGGTCTTTAAATTCGACAATTCTTCTCCACTACAATCTCATCCGTCTATCTTTCACACGTCTCTGAGATGGGCCTTCAAAACAAACAAAAAATATATATCAGATTTACCACAAAAAAGTGAGAGTGTTTTCCATCGGCGATCTTCTGCAACGGTGGACACACAAAAAGCCGTATCATTTCGTTATCCTTCTCATGCGATGCACCCTTACCCTCGCTGACCCCGTGCAACTTTCTGAACCCAATTTTTCAAATTCCACTCCGACCGCTTTAATACGGGGCGTAGGAAATGGCCATGTGAGGTATCTCAAGCGAGCGGAAAACAAATTAGCCGAACATTATGATCCAGTATCTTTCCGTTCGCTGCTGATGGCCGTCGCAGCTGAATCGGTGATTTCGTTTCGCTCGCCTGTCCGAGAGATGCAATTTTTTGGTGGATTTCCCAACAACATCCATTCGAATGGGTGTAGATAATCTACGCCCATTGGAAATGAGTTTGCACTCGCAGACGTCGTCAAGTCTTGGGCAAAGGGTGTATTTTCCAACGCTCGCTTAAAATTGGCTAAGTTTTGTTTGGGCGATTGTTGACCTCGCTGGTTTGACTGTCCATATATAGTTTTTCCTCTGACTTAAGTGATTCGGGTGATGATGATGGTGGTACTTTCGCCAAAATATTGCTGAATTATTGGACCGTTCGGCCAGATGCCGCTTCGGATGGATGGTAAAAAGTTCACGTTTGGTTAAAATTGCTGCATAGCGAATTGCATCAGAGTCAGATAATAGGTTTCGTATGGATCTTGGGTAGAGGCGTGCTGTGAGAGTGCTGGATTTATTTTTGGTTGCACAATCCGTCCGATATGATTGAGGTGATAGTGTGATGATGTGCGATAAGGTTCGATAGCCTTTGAATTTATTAGTGGTTTGATTCAGGGTGGTTGACCGCATCATGAATTATCAACAGTGTGTTTTTTTTTCGGTGGATAAACTTGTAAACCATTCATTTATTCTGATACATTCGTAACAACAAGTTATGCGTGTACCACCTTTACGTTTGATTTGAGTTGACATAAGCCAGCGGTGTTTTAAAAATAGTTTCATGACTTTTAAAATAGTAGTCTTCTTATGAAATGGTGGCCAATGAAGTTGAACCTACGGTATATATTAACATTTTAAAGATTGGACTCGAAAAAAATGCGACACATTGTTTTGGGTGTAACTTTTTATCGCGTGCATAAAAATTTATGAAATTTTGAGTAATACTAGTTTAGAGTGTTATGTTTATGTGTGCAAAACTCGCGGTCTGTCAAGTAGTTTTCAAGATGCATTCGAAACAAGAAGAGCTACGCCAGCAAATCTTGGGCGCGGTGATCGATAATCCTGGTCAGTCGCACAGATGGATCGGTAAATGGCTTGGAATCTACCATTCCACCATGTTCCGCGTTGTGAAGATGTTCCAGGAGACGAAGACCATCGAGCGACGCGCTGGAAGCGGCCGAAAACCGAAAACGGAATACCCAGAGAAGGCGCGGAAGATAAGGCAGTACTTTAAGAATAACCCGAACCTTTCCACCCGAGACGTGGCCAAAAAGGTCAATTCGTCTAAGTGGTTCGTCCAGCAGAACATGAAGCCGACTGGGTTACGTGTTTTTAAGGTCAGGAAGGCGCCAAACCGGACTGACAAGCAAAACACGGTGGCCAAATTGTCTGCGCGGAAGCTGTACAGTGGCTGGTCAAGCCAGGCTGTCTCGTCATGGCTGACGAGACATATATCAAGGCGGACACCAAACAAATCCCCAGCCTCGAGTTTTTTGTCGGTTCGTCCCGCATGGAGGTTCCGGAAACGTTCCGGAAGAGTGAGATGGACAAATTCGCGAAGAAGTACCTGTTGTGGCAGGCGACCTGCGAGTGCGGACGGTACAGCAAGCCGTTCGTTACAACCGGCACCATAAACGGGCAGATTTATCGAGAGGAATGCTTGCAGAAGCGCTTGCTGCCCTTCCTCCGCTCTCACCGTGGTCTCACGCTGTTCTGGCTGGATCTCGCTTCGTGCCATTACGCCAAACCTGTAATGGATTGGTACGAAGCGAAAGGCGTTTATGTGGTCCCGAAGGAGGCGAACCCGCCAAATAAACCATTACTTCGTCCGATCGAAAAGTTTTGAGCGATAATGAAGAAGAAGTTGAAGAAAAGTGGAAAAACATGCGAAACCGATGAAGCTTTGAAGAAAAACTGGAAGAAATTGTGAAAGGAAGATGGACAAAACCTCGCCCAAGATCTCATGAGCGGTGTTAAGAGAAATGTACAAGCATTCAGCTTGAGGAAGGAAATCAAAAAAATAAATTATGCCAAACCATAGCTAATATATAGTTATTTAATCACTAAAAATTTGAGAAGTATCCGATTTTAAGTATGAATTTTTGATGATCATTTTTGTGTGTCTCATTTTTTCCGAGTCCAGTCTTTATAACAACAATTTGAAAAACAAATCTGCCCTTCAAGCATTCGTATGTCGAAAAAACACGCAACAATAAAATAAGACCATTCACAAATTCATTCATAAAACCGGTTCCCTCAACGTCTATCATCAGTATTTGGTAGTAAACCCTTTGTTCCGGATAACTGCTCGCAACTCTCCGTGGCATTAGCTCCACCGATGCTTTGCATGTGCTGATTGGAATCGCATACCAAGCCTTCTGGATTCTGCCTTCTGGTTTACTGGATTTCGTGGATTTTACTGACTTCTTTACGATCTGCCAAAGGTTTTCGATCGGATTGAGATCAAGGGACTGCGCTGGCCATTGCATGACATCAACGTTGTTGTCCACAAACCATTTATTGACGGTACGAGCAGTATGTTTTGGATCATTGTCCTGCATGAACTGCCATTTCAACGGCATTTCCCTCTCCGCATGAGGTAGCATAACGGTTTGCATAATCTCGGCGTAGAGATATTGGTCCATTATCTTCTTAATCCAGAAGATTTGACATGAAAAGCATCCCCACACCATGATGAGTCCGCCACCGTGCTTGAATGTTTTCGTCAAGTACCGTGGGCGGAATGCATTGGATCCGTCAGATCCAATCAAACTAACGTTCGTTTCGTCTGACCACAGAATGTTCCGTCATATTTTCCCGTTTTCGAGGCCAACCCAGTCCAGATGGTCTTTTGCAAATTTGAGGTGGTCTTCGAGGTGTTTCCGAGTGAGCATCAGAACTTTCCGGGGGCTTCGACCGATGAGCTGCTTCTCGACAAGCCATCTCGGGACTGTCCTTGAGCTCACGGATAACTCCAGCTCATCTCTGATGTTCGTTGCCGACTTGAACGGATCTGTATTAGAAAGCCGTTTGATGTGGCCATCATCCTTAGATGTGGTTTTCCGGGGTCGTCCAGTTGCCAAGCGCGCTTTGTGGACATGAATGGCATTGTACACAAATGTATTCGACCGTCCCAGTATTCCAGCAATCTCTCCTTGGAAATTTCCCAGCCGTCGCTAGCTGGTTGATGTACTTTCGCAACCTTTCCGTGCAGTGATAGTTCCGGCCCATGATTGGTAAATTTCTGATATATTTAAAAAACATCCAAAAATAATGGAAGTGGAGCTCAATGTTGGTTGTGATTGTAATGAAGTACCAATATTTAAGCGTACCAAGTTTGAGGTAAGTCACACAGGGATATTTGTTGTAAAAATATGCCGAATGCAAAGGTGGTCCTATACTTATGTCGCGCGGATTTTACAATCAACACAGCTTTTCGAGTGTACAGTTCATTTGGTAACTTACAATGCGGTAGCGCTGGCGAGATCATCTGTCAGATTAATACAGATGCTCGCCAGAAGGTGTCGCATGAATGCAATTCAAATTGACGGTTAGTGTGCTCACATGAAGTTTTCATTTGCAGGTGATCTTATTGCTTTTTCTGACACTGTAAATGCAAGTAATTTGACCATGTTTGGGTCACATCTTTCATTGGAAATCAAGTGCACATTTTTTTTTGTATTCCTGATAAGGGCTTGCTGATAAACCACGTAGACCCATTTCCGAAAATCTCAAAGAGCCCCCCCTTCGTAGACTTTTCTCCACACCTTTTTTTTTTTTTAATATTGTATGGAGCGTAGACTTTTATCAAAACGGGAATGCTCCGGAAGAACTCGCGGCCATCGTGGATAGCTACCCGAAACGTTTGAAGGCGTGCATCTCAACACGGGGCGGCTGTTTTGAAATGAACAACTAAAACTTGTAATTTGCAAACATATTGCTGTAACGAACCCTACATGTTGATTTTTTTAATCCAACAATGAAAGAATTTAACGTTTGAATCGTACTTCCCCTCATTGTTTACTAAATCCAATATGTCTGTTTGGAAAAGTACTCGAGAAATGCTGAAATCTTTGAAAATCAACCCCAAATCAGTCTCTGAGCAAAATTCTATCATTATACCGACAATTAAAGCATGGTCAGGAAGACTATTGCATATAATGGTTTTTTTTCCTCTGTTCGGGACATAAACCACTACGACCAGTAATTTGATCTATTGTAGTATATCCCGTAGCCTTTGTTTAGTGCATGTCGAGTTACTTCATCACTATTGAGAAATGATGAAGTATTCGGTGTTGTTACAGTTGTCATTGTTTGTTTTGTCGGCAATGAATCAGGTTTAATTGAAAGTTTCCGCTGTTTAAACCCTTTGTGAGCGACAGCACTCTTCAAAGGCGCGCCCCTTTATCAGTCAAAACCGGATTCATTGCAAACAAAACAAACAATAACTCCGATAGTGACCATGCATCAGAACCCTAGTCATAACCAATTCAAACTATAGAACATCAAATAGAAAATAAGAATTCACATAAATGAAGACTAACCATGTTTTCTTTATTCCAAGCTCATCCTCGGTGGCGCAACCCGAGTATTGTCACTTTTCACAAGACATAAAATGTAATAAGGCCAATTATACGTTCCTTTGACTACAAAAACAAATATGTTCCCTAGTTTGAATTAATTCGGACTAGGGTTCGGTGGTAGATCTGATACCCCGTAACGCACCACGAAAAGGTGATCTACCAGCGTTACGGCATATAATGGTTACAATAACCATGAAAATGGTGGAATTCATTTGGCATTTTTGACTATGATCATGGTAACACAAGGGTAACACAAGGGCTATTCCGACATTGTGGCAAATGTTGGATCAACTATTTTTAATGGTCGTTTTGACCATGATCATAGTTGGTTCAAAATCACTATACTGCAATAGTCATTCTAACCCCCAATAATGGTACAATTGACTATCAAATTCGTCTCTGTGTTCGGAACAAACATATTTCCACCCAATTCCATGTAGTACTTACAATTGTAAGAATGAACAACATGAATTAAAAAAGACCGTACTGAAGGCGAGCAGAGGCGAGACGACCGGATCCCTGGGTAGTCCTAAAATAAATAGTTTAAGGAATATTTCGGGTAGGAAAATTGACAACTGTTGCACAAGCTCAAAACTTGCCTTTTCTAATAGATTTTTAACAATTCAAAGAGACTTTTTCTCCATACGCTTGGCACGTTCCGATAATTTTTTTGGATCAAGAGCTGGTTTCCAAATCGATAGAACAACTTCAAATGTACAACGGACACTCAAGAAGACAAGAAGAATTAATTACCATCTCATTTAAGGTTGCGTATTTTTGTGTCCACAACCACTTGCTTATGCGAACTTCATCCTTCGGAAGTACTTGCAAATTGACGGAAAGGCTATTTTTGGTAATGCCGTAACTTGTTATGGAGCACTTTTTCACTGCACATTGAACCATTACTCTACAAAAACAAGCTGAAGGTGAAAAAATGTTGGTAAAAAAACAAAATGTTGATCACTTTATTTAGGGAAATAGAATATGAACAAAGAGATTGACGTCACCACGTCGATGAGCTTCGATGATTTTCTATGCGATGCATAAACATTACCCGAGCAAAGTAGGATAACAGAATGATATCTAATTGATAATAAATTCAGTTATCGTTGTTATCAATTTGATATTTTGTTATCATTTTATTTCAATTGTTGATAACGAAGTGATAACATCTTCTGTTATTTCCCTGAATAAAAACACAACTATAACAAGTTTAGTTTTTTTTTTTTGAATTTGATATTCTATTTTTTTTTTTAATGTTGATAACGTAGTTATAACAACTTCTGACGCTATAACATTTATCGATTCATTATTACGTAGTAGTATATTAAGTATATTTTGAGTAAAGTTAGTATTTTCTGCATTACTAGGAATAAATGTGATTTTATTTAGTCATATATCAGTTATTAACTTAAAAAATAACACGTTATTTTCCATTAATTAACCTGTGTATTTGGCTATTACTGCAGAAGGATTTGTCGCTGGAGGTGATAAAAAACAAAAAACTAATAGATGAAAACACGAAACTCGAGAAGCAAAATGCCAAAATGCAAGAAGCGCTAAAATCAAAGCTTTTACTAGAGCCCGAAATGCCGTTCAAAAGTTGCGACGACTTTATTGATTCCAACACCTTACGAAAGTTTTCTATCGAAGCGGAGAGCGATTATATTTTTATGAAATTCTTGATGATGAGACTTTGGTCAGATGGATTGATTGGTCGTTCTGTGACAGGTCGCCATTCGAACAATCCTTCTGGTCGCCCAAAATTAACTGAAGCGAATGAAACAACCGAAGATTTTGAATCTGAAAGCATTGATTTATGCGCGTCTTCTGAAGGCACTGCAAACGATCGAGATTGTGGAAAAATGGCTGATAAATCAAGTCGAGTTAAGCTAGCACTAGAGAAGGAAAAAGTGGATTATTGCATCCGTAAGTTGACAAATTATTTTTTATTTAATTACTTCTCTTATTTTATTACTTTTGATTAACAGGTTGTCTTTATGAACGACGCATTTTTTTACGAGATGACTTATTCACTGCAAATGCTCGTGCCAAGGCTGGGTGAAATTTGATGACGAGAGTAATCGCGAATACTTCACGATCGTAGTTGGTCTATTTGTTATGTTTTTTATTATTGCTCTACCAGCAAATCAGTCTTCTACTATTATTACATTACCCTTTTTGCTTAGTTATTATTACATGATTTAGAACGCGTTGTGGGATAAACACTACTTTTTATTGTTGAATCTTTTAGATAACAGTGACATCAGTTATTGTAGAATATGTTCAGCAAAGGTTCGTGAACATTTTGTTTTATATTTTAAAGCCGTGATACAAGTGGTCAAGAATAAAATGTGGTATAAACAACAAATGTGGTTCAACTAGTACAAAGAAAACAATCAAAATAAAAAAAATTTATGAAATCAAGAAAACAAGAAGATAACTCAATTTGTTATCAGCTAAAGCATAGATAACAAATCCGGTTATCAATTTGATATTCTACTAGCGTACTGATAACAGGTGATATCCTGTTATCAATATATCAGCATAATATCAAAATGATAACTAATTTTATAACCTGTTATCAACGGTCAGTGACAGTAGCTGATTGATAACTAGTTTTATTATTGAAACAGACAATATACTTTGCAGGATTTGTTATCAACATGTTTTCAATGATAACAAAATAGGTTATCAACATGTTATGTAAAGAATTAAATGTTGTTATCATTTTTGTTATTTTGGCTGTTTATTCAGCCTAGATGATAACAAATTAAGTTATCCTATCAGATGATAACGAGATAATAAAACTTGTTATCAATTATTAATTTTCCTTTGTTCGGGTAACCTGCAACACTAATATCAGTACAAGTTTCATCATTTCACTAATACATGAAAGCTCCTTGGGCAGGACCTGGTGTAAACGTCGAACCAATGATCTACTCTAAATGTAGTAACTTTGATTCAGTTTCTCATTTCCATGCTAAATGTCAAAAACTGAGAAGCTTGAAATAAGGAAACTGCGTAAATGCAACTCTGATTGTGAAAGCGCAGTACTAATAAAAACAAAGTAAATCAAACAAAGCTATCCAAAGCGAAAAACGCGGTTCAGTAGGTTACATCGGAAATTGATAGTGATTTACTAAAATTCTATTAGGTAGAAGGAGAAAGAATGGAGCAGATAGAACTCCTCGTCGATACGGAAACGGTTAGGAAGTTTCCGGTAAGGATTTTTATTTATTTTTTCATTTTAATAGAACTAATAGATACAATAATATAATTAATAGAATATCGATGCTTACAAGGATTTCACTGTAACATCTCCACTTGTGGAAACTTTGTTCCGGGATATTTGGGAGAATTGAAAACCTATTTTCAAAACATTTATGGGCTGAATACTAGCAATGCTGCTTCCGTACATTTAAATGTACGAAATGTGGATGTTTGAATGACCGCTTAAAATCTTTATAGCGGCAAATTGTAACGTGCCATCCACTAGATATGGACGAGCAACAAGAGGCGGTAATGGATGCGACAGAGGAAGTGATTTTTTTTTAAATATTAATTAACAACAACAATGTTAACCACACGTGAAAATTTTCATTTGCAGAGAACAATACATGTAGGTTCTAGATTTGAAACAATTTGTTTATTGTTTTATATTATAGAATTTAAAACAACCCGTTAATCAAAAATAAGTAACCCTGTAGCTACTCTAAAAAGCATAGTTCCACTTTTAACAAATCTGAGTCGGTTTCTACTCAGTTTGCAAAAACTACAAACGAGAGTGTGAGGATTAAGGATTACGTTTTGATATATTTAAAAAGAACCACTACCTAAATAACTGGATGAAAGACAATCGGTACCGGAAATCAAAGATTTTGTTGAAAAAGTTCGGTAATGGACGTTATCGTACAATTTTATTCACGAATGAGAATTTTTTCACTGTGGAACAATACCAGAAACACCAAAACGATCCCCAGGTTTTGCCGAAGGGTTCCTTTAACCGTATGCATAAAGCCACATCACACAATCCAGCTTCGGCGATTGTTTGGACGGGAATTACTGTTTCCGGAAAATACCTTAATATTCCTTAAAAAAGGCATCAAAATCAACCAATCAGTCTATCAGCAGCTTCTAATGGACACTGTAGCACCACGGGTGCGTACACATTTTGGCAAGCATAGTTCGAAAAAGTTGTGTGAATTTCAGTTCATAGATGTGCACATAAATGGAGCGTCACAAAACATGCAAATCAACATTATAAATCGTGTAAACTCCTTGGATATTCCATTCAATGCGGAAAATATTTTATACAAAATC
The DNA here is from genome assembly GCA_034211315.2 of Aedes japonicus. NCBI lineage: Eukaryota > Metazoa > Arthropoda > Insecta > Diptera > Culicidae > Aedes > Aedes japonicus. The sequence continues at coordinate 66,665 of JASCZW010003865.1, forward strand.
GTCTTTATTACAACTATTTCAAGCAAATTTCTGCTTTCTGTGGAAGGAAATACAATTTTACAAGCTCAGATATATACATCCCAATGCAAATTCAGATTTTTTTTTGTGAACAAATAGACGTTTCAACAAAATTTGGCACCATCACATGGAGCAAAAAGGACGCTGGAACACTGTAACAGGCTTTTTCCGAGATATTTGACCGAAGAAGAATAGCCTTCCAGTTCTCCTGGCCTGAATCTAATGGATTACTCCGTCTGGCCCATTCTTCAGTCCAGGGCATGTACTAAGCCATACACATCGTAGGATCATTAGAAAGCTAGTCTAACCAACTGGGATGCTATACCTATGGAGAAACTAACGTCTATTAAAGACGTTTGAAGTGCCCAGAATGCGTTTGTAGTAGCCAGAGGAGGACTTTTTGAGACATCGATGTAAATATTACTAAAGTGAACACGGATAATACTTCCTTACCAAGGGCTTGTCGCTTTGAACAGTGGGCCTGCCGCGATGTCTTACACATTCGAAAATATTTTTCATATCTGCGGCACTTCGATTTTCAATCCGTACAACACGTGTGGCACACTAAGGAACAATCTTGACAGTTGAGCATATAGAAATAAAAAACCAGCAACCTTGTCAATATGCGTTGTCTGGTTGCCAGGGTCAGCAAATAACAATTTGAGCTGTCAACACCTTCGATACATTACTCACTCCCAGAACTTCACAACGCTTGTAGAAACACTAAAAAATATCACAGGAGAAAAGTGTGCTGAGTTCCTCATCCTGTAGTTCTACGAAAAATGCTTTTACAACCGCGTTATTTACAACTACAGAGAAAGTAGTTGAAGAGAATCGATCAACATGGGTAGGTTCATTCTGTAATGTTATACCTGGTACAGACATACAACGTACAGCCATAGACTAACTCTAAGACCAGTAGGTCCCAAAAAAATACGATTTTTTCTTGGCTCAATCAGTACTAGCACATCGGTCCCAAGCTCGGTCCCAAGCTTAATAATGCGCCCCTTTTAATGAACTCACACGAACACACTCTCAAATATTCTGTCAAAATAACACAGCAAATCAAAACAAAGGCGCAAATATGTATAGCAAGGTGCTGGCTTCAAAGTGTACTTCGTACCAAGGGGTCCTACAACAGAGTGAACCGATTTCAAATAGCTAGTTGCATATTGATTGTCGATACAGCGGTGTACTCCTTTAGTCTAGTACCTGTTTTTGAGTACTGGATTAAAGTATTTGACAGTTCGTACAACGCTGTACGTTGTGTGTCTGTCCCAGGCATTACGCAAGATTGCTGTATTATTCGAGGAACTCACTGATGTGATGGAGGTGCGAGATCTGCTAGCATTTCAAAACATTGTCGACATTCGCCTTACAACACAACACTTCTATCCGAATTTTTGACGTATCGCACTAAAAAAAAGGTATTTTCATAAACATACTAGGTGAAAATATTGTGATTTTTAAATGCAAACATTATTAGGGCTTGCTCATAAACCACGTAGACTCATTTTTGAAAATCTCAGGATCCCCCTCCCCCCCTCCTCTCGTAGACTTTTCTCCAAACATTTTTTTTGAAATTTTGTATAGAGCGTAAACTTTGGTCAACCCCCCCCCCCCCTTCCGCCTAGAAAAGTCAACGTGGTTTACGAATAACCCCTCACATGATGCTATATGCCACTAATAAAATGTAATTAATGATAAGTTTGATACAAGTTACGGATAGGAAAACTAATTTGAACATGAATGAATTCATTTCAATCTAATGCCTGGGACAGACATACAACGCTGACCGTTGTACGAACTGTCAAATACTTTAATCCAGTACCAAAAAACACGTACTAGACTTAAGGAGTACAGCGCTGTACGTTGTATGTCTGTTCTAGGCATAATTGTTAGAAGAGAAGTCGAGGGCCTCTCTTCAGATGTCGAATCGATGCAAAATGAGATTCTTTCAGTATCCTCGCATGTACCCTTTTCGCATGTTAGTCCATTTTTTAAATGATTTATTCGGAATGCTGAGCAAGATGTCCTAAAAAATTCGGAAACAAATTTGCTTAAAATCTTGCATCTAGTCTTGCATCATACTTGCATCTCCAAACCATTTTGAGTATTATTATAAAAATGTTCAACTAAGTCCATACAAAAAAAACTGTCACGATCCTTAACCAGATATCAGAGTGCACTGGTGATAATAGGATTTTTGGCACAATTTTAACTTCACTTTTCCTATAAATGCCTCATTCCCTTGTAACAATATACGTTTGCATAGTTTTCAGTGGTAACTAGTTTTTTAATCAGTTCGTTCATTTGTTAGGCTCAGGCGTGTATAACACTTTACGGAGCCGATATTCAATATTGTTGTTTTATAAAATTTTATTTTTCGACATTAGTAACGGTGGGATGCCAATTAGCTCGAGGTTAATGGGTCACATTATCGTTTGGAAAGGGCTAGGTAGGTAACTTATTTAAGCCATTATTTGCTGCTTTTGGTTGCGACATCTACCAAATCCTTGATCCCTGTAGTCACTTTCAGGAACTAAGCCACAGATGGGTGATCACAGCATGCTGGGCAGGTACAAGTAGCACGGAAACAAAAGGATAGTATAACTGGGACACAATGGTAAGGAATTTACTAGAGTGGAAGGAAGGATGGTGATGACGATACACTCTTAGATCAGACAAACAAAGGAATTCGTAAATCGTTTGCATGTAGGGAAGATCACGCATTCCCAAAACATCTCTTACCGGTGGTAACTTTCCAGGTTCTTTTTATGAATATTAAAATGAGTTTAAACAAATGAGAAAATATATCATTTTACTGTTGGAATTCCAGAAGATCCAAAGATTTAAATGTAGAGTTCATATCACAAAATCGAAATATCATATCACAGTGAAATACTAGAAAGTTATCGACAAACACGACACGCTATTGACACCCAGTAATATCATCCCAAAACATCTGAACATGAGCGCAAATCTAAGATCTCACTAACACCATAAGCTTCAGAATCTGGAATCGCAACGCAACACCCGATCATAGCATTGCCCTATAAAACCAATCAAATTAACACTTTTTCTGCAACTCGACCTCGCTTCACGAATCTCACATCTTCGCTAAAATCCATCGTTCAGTCAACTTTACTTTTCCATTTCTTTTCCTGGTTCTCAGTTTCGAAAGGAACTGTCCCCAATTTTTCCCGCTCCCGAATACAGAAAGTGCAAATTCAATAAAAAAAAACGGTAGTTTCACTTGCTTCCTATCTTGATCCAGTCGTAATTTTCTCAACTTAATTTTCGACTCGGCGCTCAAGTTCATTCGCCCAGGTAGAACAAACGGAAGAGTGTGCCCTTCTCTTTTTTGACAGTACGCTGGGAATGTTTTAACCGACATGCGACTTACCTGTGTTTTTCCTTGCACTGCCAGTCGAAGTATTCGTTGTTGTTTTTTCAGCGTCAGAGTGGAGTAAATCGCGTTGGCCTTGCCTTTTGCTCGCTCACAGCAACATCGAAGACCTATCCCTTTTTCTAGATTACTTTGCTCTATACAGCAACCTCAAGTTCCACACGATTCTTATGATCGGACTCGTTTCACCTTGCACTGCTATTCTCCGCGCTTCGTGGGCACCAACTTGGAGGGGAATTAGTTTTTCTTCAAAGAAACTTTTGGTTACGCTAGGCTGCACCTGGTTCTGCAAACCGCAACAATTACACTCTCAGACAGTTTACTGGTCAGAGACTATCCTCTTTCCTCTCTTGTTTGCTTTTCTTTTATTAATTAACAGTTTCCCGGTTCAAGAAAATATTTCCGCTGAAATAAGCTCTTGAAGATAAATCACGTATTTTTACCTTCTAAGCTGCTTTTGGTTCACTGTTTTGATGCACCACCAAAAAAAAATTACTCAACATTAACGAAGTGATTTTCACCTATTTTTATCTAAGCAGATATTTTTTTTCACGATTTCACTCCTCTTTCACTAACGACCTCCGCATCCACACAACACTTCATCGATAACGCAGATGATCGGCGAAACAAACTCCCAACACGCGACCAACGACCAACCGTCTCAAACAAAAGCGCCCAGCGTCTTAAAATTCCGTTCCACTCGTCTACAAGCCTACTACAAGAGCGCACTTTCCAAAAGTTACTGCTACCGCTGCTGTAAAATCCAATAAACCAACAAAACGTGATCGATTCAAATGTGCGCGCGCGTTCACCTTAACAGCAATTTCTTTCTTCCTCTCGGTGGAGCCTACTTGGGGCTGCGAAAGGTGCACTACTTCCGAACTCGACGGCCTGCTACGATCAACTGACATTTTCCCGAGCCCAACGGTGCCAGCCAAACCTAACGTTGCGGTGTGTGTGATCATTACACTCTCTCCTCCCCGTGGCTCTCGCTTATTTTGCCTCTTTCGTAGGCGCAAGCGGGCTGCATTCGCGTGGAGGCAGTAAATGAAGATCGCAACATGTTTGCAACGAACGGAACCGTCGAAGTCGCTCAGTTGTTATCAGCAAGCAGCAGCTGACGATAGGGTTGAGACAGAGAGTATAGAGAGAATTAGACTTGTGGGAGAGACTAAACTCTTAAAGTGAGAATCGTTCAAATGTTCAGTGAGACATGATCGAGCTTCGTTAAGTTGATCGGCTGAATAGTCAACGGTTCTCGTAATAATCAACTTTTCACACCTTGTTTCTGTAAATGCAGGCATTTCAATTGTGCATTTTAGTAAGTTATTTTCTTAGAGGTCCTATCCTGGTCCTGAGTTGTTTTGATGCAACAAAAAGTTACTCCAAATTCTCACATAACATTTGTAAGGGCTATCCTCGTTGGTCAATTCTATTCATCGTCTTTCTGTTCTGTTGCAATTTCCGTGACATAATGCAATCTTATGAATAACGCAAGTTTATTTCGGTGAGTGGAGAGTTTATTGTTCAATGTGCAAACTAACAACGCCTTCATTCCAAGCCAGGGACCTTGCAACCCTATCCAATTTACTAGCGCTTGACAGTACAACTATCACGGAAGTTATTTGAATAAGGCCCGTCTGAATACGAGCAAGGTGAATTTAATAATTTCAGCCATGTTTAATCGCATACTAAAGGAATCCATGTCAAGTAAAATACTGCTCTGACATTCTGAAGTGATCTTCATTACACCTACACACTTAAGCATGTAGTACACTGTTTGTCCAATAGCCAAATATTTGGCATAGGCAGCTAGACAGCTGACAGATATCATAGATGTTTGTCAGATGCCTATCTGCCTATGACAAATATTTGGCTTTTGGACAAACAGTGTAATACAAGCTTTAGAAAATAATACCGAACTCGGTTGAATTTCAACCGAGTTTTCATCTGCTGAACGCTCGGTAGTATGTTCGGTTAAAAATGGAACAACCGAGTTCTTTTTAATTTTTTACATTCTCACTATCTGTCTAATTAACCGAAAATCTCGGTTGACAAAAATAAATCCAATCAGCAATTACCGAACATCGGATTACTCAAATATAACCGAACGCTGTTAAACAAACCGACTTTCTGATGCAGTCACGGAATTCGCTTCTTTATGGCAAAAATAGAATTTTGGTTTAAATAGCCTTGAATTTCATAGTAATAAAACCAGTTTTGTCACTTACATTGTTTATTGATGTAAAAAAATCCTCATACCAAACCCAAAATTTCCCGCATATCTTGCTTATTATGCCTACATGATAAAAGAATGCACCTGTTTGTCCTGTTGCGGTAGCTCCCTGGGTGGCTCTATACCAAATGCAGCAAACGAACAAAACCACACCTCGAATGCAGAGGCAATATAAAAGTTGATTTTCAACAGACGGAAAATCCACTGAATCTTCTCAGATTAACATCGGCATACTGCTGTCATTTGGAAACTGTCATCCTCGGACTGAAAATTAAAATAAGGCACCTTGTTTTATGTTAAAAACAATTTATATAATCTACATCTTACAATTTGATTCCTCTTCGAACCGCGCAATGGAAATTGCGGCACGCACACGCGAGATAAAATGGCTGATCGATTTTCAGGCCTTATCGAGTCAACTAAAATAACCGAGTTTTTCGGTAGACATAGCTGTCGCGGAATTGACTCGAAGAGAAGTGATTGACATTTAAGAATATTCAGCGAATGCTCGGTTCAGTTTACCGAGTTTTCTCGGTTTTCATCTACCAAACTCTTGAATATCCCTGCTTTACCAAACTGTTCGGATCATCTTTCATTTTTTATCTGTCAAATATTTCATATAGTAACCGAAATTCCGGTTTTACTCAATAAATACACCCGAAAACAGTATAAATAAACGATTAATTATATAACTCTTCACTCCTAGGCAAAATTGCAATCAATAACTGTCATTATGTGTGCAAAACACTATTTTCCTTACTCTTTCACTCCACTGCTAAATCTTATTTGATACCCAACCCGTCTTCCCAACCAACTGAAAAAAATAGACCACCTGGGATATTAAATTCACCTTGAATACGAGAAGGAACACCAACGTTGTTTACAAATAATGAAACTGTTGACGTTTGGTTGTTAGAGATGTTGGCTACAGGAAAATCGCTGACCGCCAGGTCCCTGTTCCAAGCGTTAAAGCCGGTTTCAGCCATCGCGCTTTATTCTTAATTTTACCAACTAAATAGCCAAATGAAATTTTCAATTTCGAACTGTTCAGAAGTACAAAATAGCAATGTCTTCTGCAGATACTCAGATCGATAGATTTCCGCATTAATTGTTCCGGTGGTGTAAAGAAGGGTAGACTTCATACCGCAGGAACATATTGCTTGCCATATCAGCACTTTTCGACCAAACTTCTCCACTTGAATCGACCTGTCTGCATCGTTTACATCCACTCGTACGACGGTGGAAAATCCGGGTTTTCTGCCTCTTCCTCACAGTTCATCCAAAGAACAGTCGGAGCCATGTGTCAAAAACCTTAATTTTCACGTATTTTCCAATGCGTGACATATTGAAAACGAAACATTTGAACCGTGCATACAAGTAATCAAACGAAAGATGACAGTCAAACGCACAGCATGCTATTATGAACACATTAAAACTATCACAAAAACACGCGTACAACGCAACTGTACGTGGATCTAATACCATCGACAGACATACGGTTGTACTAGCGTTGTATTTGTACAGCGTTGAACGCGTAGGGTGACACACATAGTTTTGCTTGTTGCATTGTACTTATGTCAAAATGACAAACAAAAAATGTGTTGTTGCTTGTCTAGCTGTTTATTCGAGTTGACATTTTCAGCTAAAATTTTAAGATGCTGAGAGTAATTAAGAATAAAATTCTCCAGAATAATATCAGAATTCGAGTTCCGTTAAAACAAAGAAGAAAATTCAAAAGGTTAGCTATTACCTCACAGAAATTATACTGGAAATATATGTCAGAGCTATCAGCTCCAGGAAAATTACGACGAAGGAAGGTTTGGTCCAGAGTAAGATTAATTTAATCTGAATTATTATGCAGTACATTATGCTCGTTTCTGATACTCCTAGGTGGAAAATTCTAAGTTTTGGGAAGAGGAAGTACCAAAGTTTACAGATGGAAAATTCAAAAACGCTTTCCGGGTGGACAGAAATACATTCGTGTTTTTGGTCGAAATTGAAACAATTGCGAAGACAAAACACCAGTTGGCGATTTGCTATTCCGTTGGATAAACGCATTGCTGTAGCCCTGTATGCCCTTGGCTCTTCAGCAGAGTATCGGACTACTGCTAGTTTATTTGGTGTAGGAAGAACAACCACAGGCGAACTAGTCCGTGAATTTTGCCATGCAGTCGTGGAAATCCTACAGCCCGAAATCTTTAATGCCTAACAGTATTGAAGAAACTGTTGGAGGCTTCCAGAGATTAGGATTCCCTCAATGTTACGGTGCCATTGATGGATGCCACATAGAAGTCAATGTAGCGAAATCGGAAGCAAGAGATTATTTCAATTTCAAGGGTTGGCATTGAGTAATTCACTTCGCTGCAGTTGACTATCGTTACCGATTTACATATATTAACGTAGGAGTGCCCGAGCGATCAAATGATTCTACGAGCTGGAAACAAATGCAATATACCAATGAAGTATTTAAAGCATTCTCTCAAACAATTGAAGGGGTTGAGATACCGGTGTTGCTGATTGGTGATTCTGCATTCAGACTATCAAGTCACGTCATGAAGCCGTTTCCGTTCTCTATACCGCAATCAGAACACGAAAAATTGTTCAACTACAGATTGTCAGCATGCCGACGCGTTGTTGAAAACGCTTTTGGACACCTCAAAGCTCGTTTCAGAAGATTTGGTATGGGTTTGGAAGTCGATATCGACAATGTCAACATAATCATTAAAGCTTGTTGCATACTACACAACCTCTGCCACAATAGGAATGACACAATAAACGACATTTGGCTGATCCAGCTGGAAAACGATTCTGTTTAGAAACAGCCGCAAAGAGATTATAGTGGCCAATGATCAGAAAGGCACTGATGTTACACTTCGGTAAATATTATCTATTGATTTATTCCCAGTACAGAGGCCAAATGACACATTCGATCAATTTAACCTTTGTGGTCCCTATGAAACACAAAGATCGACTGTACCTGCTTAAATATAATAATAAGCGTATATTATCTTTCATGTTTTCTTTCATCCAGATTTATTAAATGTGCTACTATTCAATTTTATGGGCAAGTTTTTTTTATTTAATCGGATTTGTAAATGTAACCTGTTTGATGAAGTAATTTCAACTCAGTTGATGATCTTAACATCTTATCGATCATTTTTCTCATGACATTATTGTTTTCTTTCAGTAATGCAATGACTTGGAGATCCGTTGACTTAGCATGTTCCAAAAAGCCTCGATATTTGAATTTTCTTTCTCTGCCAGTTCCAACATTTTTGCTTGTAAGGTTTCCTTCTTTCTTTTAGGAGCTGAATTCCTGGCCAGCAAAGAAGACGAAAGTGTTGATTTGGCTGAACATGAAGCAGAAGTTGATTGCGATTCAGACTGAATATACAAAGCTTCTTCCAGATACACAGAGTCATCCAAGAACTCGACCACGTAGTATTCATTATCTAGAAGAAAAAAAAAATTATGTCATCTTTTGGTTCCATTAACATGACATTTTTATGAACATTATATCGATTTTGAGCAAAAAAAACGATGACGATGATTACTTGATTGGTGATGATGGTGGTTTGGTCTTTCAAGTAGCTTCAATGAAATTTCACTTGTACTTTCAACGTTGGGGTGGTTTATTTATTGATAAAGATGAAACAATCATCGAATTGTTGAGGAGTACAAGTTAAACTTCATTGTTATTACATTGAAAGGCTACAAGAGCCGATAACGATCCCCAAAGTACAAATACTTGTGTTTAGCATGCATTAAACACTAAATCACGTTTAGCTTACCTTAACCAATCACTTCGTCCATTAATTCCCGGATGTTATTTTGTTTGTATGAATGCAGGAAGTTATAAAGTACATCAAAATATTCCCAAGCAGAAGGTGAACCTCCTGAGTGCCCCATTGCATTTCTTTCGGATCTGTAAACAAAACAAAACCATTATTTTTAAATTGATTTCTTTTCAGATAGTACCAACCTGTATTTTCGAGTAAGGTTATGAATCCTGTTTTTCAGCTCTATCGATGTAAGAGCCACCCCATAGTCCTTTAATTCTTCACACATCTTTTGTAAATGTGGGAGTTTTTCGAAGTGCTACGAAGGGCGTCAATGTGGTCTTTGCAGACATCAATCACAACAAGCATTTGCGTTTTTTCAAGAACCATGCCCTTCCGTCTCTTCTTTTCAGGCTCCATGTCTCACTCCACTTAGTATATTCTTGCTTCTCAGAACTTAAGGCCACACTTTGCATTGTTTTTATTAACCTGACCGATAATAATTTAAACATACGGAGTTTGATAAGAGACAGTATAACTCGCTGCTTATTTTTGTTTTGATTTAGTGTTGTAGAAATTAGTTTTCGGCAACACCACTGGCTGACAATGGCACTGCGCACAATTAAAATTGACACGTAGTAAGCTCGTACAACGCTGAAAGAGGTAGGTACAGAAACCACGGTGATACCACTTTGCTTGCATAATTTCAACGTAGTATATGGTGACAGACATACAATGGTTGATGTACAACGCTAGTACAATCGTATGTCTGTCATAAGTATAAACGTGGATAACTTATTTTCGATACATTCCTTAACATGTACGTCCCCAACTCCTCTTAGAAAGAAGAAATCATATTTAAAATTAATGATACTCCATCGGTAGCCATCGGATTTCGATGTGTTTTTTGCATTAGATCACAAAGTTATTCTTGTTTGTGAATCTGCACTGAAAATGTCCGTAGTTTCGGATGTCAAGGGGGGAGTACTGGGGTAGGTGGACGAAATAATTTAAGATGCGAAATATGGCATGCGGCATATCAAACTACTTGATTTAACAAAACGAGGTCAACAAAAGACATTCGGAGGGTGTCTGACCATACGGGGCACATGGGGAGGCCCTGCGAAATCTGAGTTCCTCCGGGAAAATGGCCATATTCAAATCTTTTTCAATACCTGGCTTGCGACATATCAAACTTTACGATTTTGCAAAACTAAGTCTTTGAAGCATATTTACAGGGTGTCAAACTATACTGACTACTTCGGGTGACCTTCCGGAGTCCAACTTACTCCGGATAAGAAGTAGCCTTGCTCAAATCGTTACCAAAACCTGGCTTGCGTCAAATCAAATTTCATGATTTTGCAAAACTATGTCATGAAAAGACGTTTTGAGGATGTCTGACCAAAACCAAGCTTCTAACATATCAAACTTTAGGATTTTACAAAACCAAGTTTGATATATCGCAAGCCTAATTTTTGTAGCGATTTGAATATGACCACCCAAGAAACCACGAGGCTGTAATAGCGTGCATATATAGGGCATATGTATTACGTCTAGTGCATCATTGAAGTTGAATTAAAGCTGAAAAGGGCCCCATTAAGATCGAACCAATGCTATATCTTTTGTAATGCCATAACATCATTGCGTTAAAGTACTTATTGCATTGGTAACGCATCACTACATTTTCAAGCTTATCTAACGCTTCTACAACCCGACAACCGTTGAATTGATGCGATCCCGCATCACCGATGTTGATTTTGGGTTGAATAAGTGCAATAATATAATGCTTGTGGTTACTTGGGCACTTTCCCGGAGAAACTAGGCTGCGCAGGGCCTCTTTTAGTTGGCAGTATGATCAGAAATCCTCAAAATGTCTTCTGATGCCCTAGTTTTGTTATATCATGAAGTTTTATATGCCGCATGCCATGTTTCACATCTAAAAATATTTTGTCCACCATTCCTGGACAGGTACTTACCACAGTACTCCCACCTTGGAATTTGAAACTACGGACATTTTTGGAATGAACAGTGTATACAGGTAACCAATAAGCATTAGCATATGGAGTATAGCAACCCTAAATCTGCATTTCAGATGCTACAAGCATTATATTAGCATTTTATCAGCATCTTGAAAGCTATCTGTTGTAAAGCTGCATTTCAAATGCTATTTAAATGCTTGTAGCCTGTAATAAGCATTTCGAATGCAAAATAGCATTAATGAAGCATTATCATAGCATTGCAGTAAAGTAGCCGTATATTGGGCCAAAAGTGGCATTTATGTTGGATTTAAGGCAACTTAAATGCTTGATAGGCTGCCCTAGAGACGCTTTGGAACTGCTTATTGGACTAACAACTAGGATAAACCGTATCGACTACAAACTATGATAAACCGTATCGAAATCCAATGGCCAACGATGGAGTATCAATCTTTTTAAATTTGAATTTTTCTTTGTCAGAGGGGTTGGGGACGTACGTGTTAAGTTTGGGTACCGCAGGTTGGAACTAGTTTAAAAATAGGTTCAGAAACGCAAACGATAGAACTTTGCATTGACATCTAAAATAATATGCACAACAGTACAAGAACAACAGCAAACACTTTTTATTTTTGATTCGAAAAATCGAAGGATACGCTATACCCTAGCAGCACACTTGTTACCATTCGGTTGAGATAACATACATCAAGTAACTACAACTAATTATGATCGTAGTGTGCTACTTGGGTATTGCCTAGTTACGGCGTCAGCCTTAATGCATGCTATTGAAGGAAGATCTCCCAATAAACAATTCCATTTTTTAATAATCAAAGTCAACGACTAACGTTTGCATTTGAAAAAATGGACTTTTATTCGGATGGTGATAAAAAAAAGCTAAGACAGATGATTGCTTTCAATAAATTTATCAAGGAAGGTAATTATTTAAGCTTACTTGCAAAAGCATTCTACGCCTTTGCGAGGGGCCTTCCGGCAGTTAACCGGCACATTCGCCATGGCGGACGGAAAACACGCATGTAGGCATGTTTTTGAGCTGTATCTTGTTCCATTTATCAATTCCTCCTCAATTCTTACGACAAAATTGATCTTACGCTTTAGGTTGGCCCAGAAAATTTATCACGAAACTCGAAACGTTTTAGAACAATTCAGAAAAACCGCATTAGCAGAATTAACGGTTCGAGGTGTGGCAATGAGCCACACTTTGTTGACATACAAAATTTGGATTCAGGTTGACTGCTTTTTGATCCACGGAGGATCATATTTACATAAAAATCTCGATGTAGACCTCCGTGCTTACTTTGTGACCTTCTGGAATAACCACCGGTTCATTTTTTGCCATCGGAAGCCAATTAATCCAAACGCCTTAACGCTTGCAGAATTTTTGGTCTAATGCATGTTGTTAAAGCTATGCCCATTTAGAATTCGGAATAATAAAATCATCTGTATCTCGGTAACGGATTGACGTACAAAGAAGTTTAATGCATCAAAACAAAGGTAATTTACTGTACTTTAAAGAAAAAATATCAAAACAAATCATTTCTCTTTGTATCTAATGAAAATTCGCACTTTCTTCTTTATTCCTCCCATCAAACGCTGCACACTTCCGGAGTCAACTTCCTTGGCACATTTGTTCCACATTTTGGTCATCTGAGTCGCGTCCCGAGCAGTTTTTCCACTTTTCTTAAGCTTCCGCTTCATTATTGCCCAAAATCTCTCGATGGGCCGGAACTGCGGGCAGTTGGGTGAATTTATGTTTTTATCAATGAAATCTACGTTATTTTCGCGGTACCACTGGATGACTTACCAGCTGTAGTGGCAACTCGCTCAAATCTAGCCAAAACTTCACGGGACCTTTATGGGCTTTAATGAAAGGTAGTACGCGGATTTTGAGGCATTCTTCCTTGTACAGCTTCGAGTCCATCGTCTTATTCGTCACGAACACTTTGGTCTTTGCTCCGCAGCTGCATATCCCTTGCCAAATCATCAGTTTTTTTTGGCAAATTTGTCCATAAAAGCAAACTTAAACTTTGCAGGAACATCTCCTCGTGCCGTCGCCATGTAGAATTTTTGGCCAGGAAGCTGTCCGAAATCCATTTTGACGTAGGTTTCATCGTCGATGAGCAGGCATCCTTGGTACTTCGTCAAAACCTGCTGGTACAATTTCCGAGCTCGAGTTTTGGTGACGAAACTTTGCTTCAACGTTCTGTTTGGTTGCTTGCTGGCTCGATAAGAACGATATCCTGCTCGCAAACGAATTCTTCGAACGGTACTGCGAGCAGCAGCGTATTTTTTGTGCGATTTCATTATCTGATAGTCCAGGGTTTGCTCTGATGGTTCTCAACACCTTCTGGTTCAGCTTGCGGTCATATGTTCCACTACGACGCTTACCTTGAGGCACTCGATCCACGCTCTTTCGCTCCCTGAAACGTTTGGTTGGTTTACCGATTTTCAACGTTTTTGCGGTTTTTATTGCGGACCACGTTGGATTATCAACGTGGGTGTGCAAAATTTTTTCTCTCCTCTCGGCTTGCATCTGGAATAACTTTTGACTCACTGCACGAAACACCGTGAAATTTATACCACAGAAAATGGGCGCCTAGGTAAACCCGCGGTCGTACTTCCGTGCCGCTGGATTCTAGATTCTAACTGGATTCCGGATTCTAACTGGACTGAACTTTAATTCTAAGCAGATCATGGCTGACCTACCTCAAGGCTCGAGTATCACCAACTTAACCGTTTTCAAATACCGGAGTGGATTTTTGCGGTCCATCCTACCTTCAACCACCTACGAGAAAAGGAACAGCTTTTCTAAAAAACCTTTTGTACCAGTTTTCGTTTGCCTATCAACCAAAGCAATGTACATCGAGGTGGTAGCACAGAGAACAGACATCTTAGCTAGAATATATTTTACAAAAAAACTTGTGTAAGTGATTCAAATTAAAATACGTCTCTCGAAGTACGATCTCATTTTTTGCAGTTCGGTAACTCGCAGCAAGATACCTAGCGGCTGCATCTAAAATGATTTTTTAGGAGCATTAGGGGTGAATTCAAAACATTGAATGTGGTACTTACAAATCTGCATCCACGGGGAAACTGTAAAAAGATTTTCCCCGGTAATACCCTGCCTATCTGCTCACCAATAGAATTCATACTTACGGCCCATGTCGTATCCGATAAACAATGTTTTGCTAATGAATTTTTTTGACATTTGGGCTACTAAGATGCGCGACGGTCGGTGGCGATGGCAGCGCCATCACAGTATTGCCAGTAACAATGATTATGAAATGGCAGTTAAATTTCTTACACACTTTTTGATTTTGACTTGGATGTCTGTTCTCTGTGGTGGTAGTCACTATTTATACACATTCCTTCATTACCTCCTTGAAGAGGTTCGCACAGGGGATAAGTCACCCTGCCACGTTGTGTTTGTGTTTCAGTGTATCCGAAGGTGTTTCTGTGTTTTAACCGTTTTAACTATCTGTCAATAGGGTAGGTAACGACTTAAGCACCCCGAGACCCTATTTCAAGCACGGGGTTAACGTTAACCTACAACGCTCATTTTTTGCAGTATGGTGCTCCATCTAGTGAAGCACCATACTGCAAAAATGAGCATTGTAGGTTAACGTTACCCCGAGCTTGGAATAGGGTCTCGGGGTGCTTAAGTCGTAACCTACCCTACTATAATTGAAAACTTATACTTATTGGCAACCATGAACCTTTTTAACGTTTAATATACGCAAACTTAAGCATCATTTTAATCACATCAGTGCAAACGAGAGGGAAACAAAACAGTGAGAAAACAAACAGTCGATTCGTGTATGTTTGCTAGGAATTAATTTAATCATTTCATAGTAACCCATGAGTCAGCCGACAAAATTTGACAGCTCTATCAGTCGAACTCTAACCGTAATGGCAAAAACAGTGAAACAACTCCATTCAGAAGTGTGCGCGTTCAAAGAACGGCACCACGCCGCGTCGAAAACGGACATCGTGCGGCACTTTGTGGACGCCGGATATGCCCGTTCCAGCATCTACGACATTTTGGCACTATAAGACAACAAAAGACCGAGGGAAAAGTGGCTACATCACTGCGTGCGCTTGGCCGGGAGGTGGGATCACTGTTTTCGGAGTT
Source organism: Aedes japonicus (assembly GCA_034211315.2). Classification (NCBI taxonomy): domain Eukaryota; kingdom Metazoa; phylum Arthropoda; class Insecta; order Diptera; family Culicidae; genus Aedes; species Aedes japonicus. The sequence continues at coordinate 82,230 of JASCZW010003865.1, forward strand.
GCAGGAAATGACACAGCGGCAGCGGCGTCATAAGATGGTCCACTCAATTTTCCCGACGAATTGCGTCGTGGCGGTGGTGATGAACGACGAGACCTATCTCACCCTGGATGGCAACGACTGGCAGGGAGCTTCGTATTTTACTTCCCCCACGAAGGAAGTGAGCTCCGAGGTGAAGTTCATTTCACACACCCAGTTCCCCAAGAAGGTGCTGCTGTGGCTGACAATCAGCAAGAAGGGGATGTCAAAGACGCTCTTCTTTCGCTCCGGACTGGCCGTGAACGGGGAATTTAAATAGTATGAAATGCCTGCCGGAAGTCGTTTATCAAGAAATACCATAAAGGCGAGTCGCGGTGTTCTGGCCGGATCTGGCGTTGGCTCACTACTCGAAGGGATCGTTGGAGGAGACGGAGCGGCTGAATATCGATGTAGTATCTAACTCGGCGAACCCACCCCCAGCTGCGTCCTATCGAGAATGTCTGGGCCAAGCTGAAGCATAAGGTCTTTTCCAACAATGTTGACGCAAAAACTGAGGAGAAATTGATAAATAAAACGAAGAAAGAACTCAAAAACATGCCTATACGCATGTTTTCGTCCGCCATGGCGAATGTTCTGGTTATCTGCCGGAAGGCCGCTCACAAGGGCGTAGATTTTTTTTTGCAAGCTAGCTTAAATAATTATCTTCCATGGGAAATTTATCAAAAGCAGTAATCTGTCTTAGTTTTTTTTTGTCACCTTTCAAAAAAAAAAGTCCATTTTTTTTAAAATGCAAACGTTAGTATAAGAGCACGACGCATACTACCGTTAAAATGCTCTTCCACTTGTTTTCGATTTGCATCTTTCAATTTCACAGCCTGCCGTACTCTAACGGAACTAATAATACTTTCTTTTCATTTCTTCGTTCTAGCAATAAATTACTGAGAGTGAACAACAATGTTTTTGGCTAGAATGAAAGATGTGAAGAGAAAGTGTTGAAAGTTCCGTCAGAGTGCGGCAGGTAGGAAAATTAACAGATGTTTTTGAAAATTGAGCAGAAAGGGCATGTATCCAATGGTACTCGAATCATGGACGCCAATCTTAGCCTAACATCCCACTGTGGGGTAGGTTGCAGCGACGGAACAAGTCCGCCACTTCAACAGGCAAAAAATTGACGCATGGAAAGACGGCTCATGTACCACTGTGGCTTGTATAGTTTATTCTTAGCGATCTATTGTGTGCACTCTGTTTACTGATGCGCACATGGGAGAGGAACTCTCTCCTTTTTTGGGTTTGTTTTGATTCGCAACGACTGACGATCACTAAAGTTTTTCTCGTCGTCTCCAACGTAGAGACCTCGGAGAGAAACATCGTGAAGCGGACGGAACTTTCAACACTTTCTCTTCACATCTTTCATTCTACCCAAAAACATTGTTGTTCATTCTTGGTGCCTGATGGTGATGAGCGAACATCTCCTTCTACATCATAATCGTTACTCCTCGCACGGAGAATACATAACATAACAATTAATGTAAATAAATTACTGTCCACTCCTAGAGCAGCTCATGTTGATGGGAAATTATCTGCATCTAACAAATTTTATAGAAAGGAGTGTTGCTGTGTTTTCTAGTTCTGCCTGATAATTATATTCTAGTATATATGAAATATGATACGCTGATTTTGTTTAACAAATGCGTTGTGAATAATTCGTCTGTCCAACGTCCGTAATTAGTCCGTGGAGAGACCACATGTTGTCACCTACTAGGTGAGAATATTCAAGTCGGATGAGGTGACTTTCCGTGCGAATCAAATGAAGAGTCACTTCATTCGAGGCGACAATTGTATCACCTCACTCGACTTTTCATTTCAACGTTAGCAAACTTTTCAACCAGTGCATTGTATTTACCTCTGTGAAATTTTTCATGGATTTATCCGCCCAGAGGTAAGTGGATTTCTACCGTAAGGATAACCGAAAAGAGGCGGCTGCACAGCATGGGGCGCAAGGTGATCTCTTAAATAAATAACCACTTTCATACAGGGGATTTAAAAACTTTATTAAACCGTACGAATTGTATATTGTGTTACTGATATTTGCTTTCGCGGAGAAGCACTCCTAGGGTTTTCACATATCTTCCGTGAAACGTTCTCCGCGAAGGCGGAACACATGCCTATTTGTTGTGAATTTCCGTTCGAAAAAGGAAACATAAAATCTCTTGCTCTTACGTCTCTTAGTATGTTTGTATTTATATGTCGTGTGTGCATTTATTTTCACCTTTTATTGTTTGTGTGCTCATCGAAGTGTGGAAGATAATAGGCTAATAAAAAATCACTGCTAATCATCTCAATCATAGTCAGGTTTCAGCAGGTTGTAAAATTGTGTTCACCCGTTGAGATGAACTTAACTTATAGTCTCTTGCTCTTCTTTTCGTCCTCTTCATCCTACACAACACGGTATGTTAGTTCTCAGGTGAGTTACAGCATTCTAGAAGTCAATAGGTTGTATTTTTTTTATGTCGGTATAAAAAATATCACAAGAAGTTTATTCTTTAATTCGCTACATTTGTTGTTGTTTTTGTTATCTCGTATCACCTTTTCCAGGTTTACAAACCATTTTCGTGTCTATCGTATTTGAAAAAATCAATTAGCAATTGATTGGTTGATTTTAGCGACAGTCGGTAGGTGCTACGGTAGGCATAGATATATAGTTCTGTTATTCTTTGTTATTTACATAGTTTTTTCACATTATTATCATCCATAAAATATACATTATTTACGTTATTAAATAATTACTTTTTACTATGGCTACTGTTATTATTTCCTTCATCAATTTCCTTCGTCTTGTTTCCGCGTCATTTTCACAGTCTTACGTTATGACGAATATTGGTAACACTGGTCGATACTTTCTCATTACACAGTCCTGTACACTTGATTTGTTTTTTGTTATTCGTTTCCGAGTAATTTTGCATTCTTTTCAGCAGTTACTCTACCAACGAAGGTAGACTAATTTCGATGTATTTCATTAAAAGGGTAAACATGACACTCGTTTCTGCGGTATGTAGCTTAAGGTGCTTCTAGACTACTAATAGAAGAGCGGTTAATTGACGAAAATAATCGGTTAAACATTATGCAACGCTAAGGGTGTAATTTCAGCCGGGAACGTCCTTATTAAGCTAAAATTCAATTCACAGTGTTATTGACGTTACCCGACCGTATTGTCGGAATACAGATTTAAGTTGCTATAACCTCTCGCCTAACATAACAACAGGTAATGGCTGAAACCAATGGGGAAATCAAATCTACTTACGACTGATATGTATTGGTAATAAGAAATAGAGTGATGACATCTATTATATGGCATAGCCCTTTCCTCTAAACTACTATTGCCATGGCGCGGAAACGGAAACAACATTCACATACATGTTAAAAGGAAACAACCAGGAAAACATTAGGAATGAACAACGAACATGACAAACAGCTAGAAGCCGTTACTCAAACATCTATCGAAACTACATCTCCATTGATGGATGAGTTGATGACATTGGTGCGTAGTTGGTGATGATGGCGATGACTGCGATGGGTGTTGATTTGTGGATGTTGTGATTGTTGTTGCTGATGGGCTGGCAACAATTTGTTACCCTCATCCAAGAATGATTCCGTCTCGTCGTACAGATAATGGGGCACCAAGTTTTCCCGACGACGTCGTTGCCAAAGGACAAAACCCGCCAGCAGGCTTACCAGTGCAAAGGATGCTATCAAACTACCGGCGAAAATGACTGAAAGTATGAAAGAGATGGACTCGAACGTTAGTCGAAGCAAATTAGAGTGACCTTGCGATCTTACCGGCAAGTGTAGCGGTCCGAGTTGAAACGTCATCGGAATCGTCGTCGTCGCGGGAGTCATTCCGTAGGACCCCCGCAATGTGCTGCCTCTGACCGGCCAGATAGGACGGTGCATCTAGTTTAAGAATTTCGCAGAACAGATAGTATAAGTCGACCGTGTCGAACGGATCAACTGTGGTTCGTTCCCTTATGTTCGGACCGTAACCGAAGAAGATGGGATGCATTATGGGAAGTTCGTTGTCGTACCCGTGTACGCCGTACTTAGTTTCCGATGTAACTGAAATAGGTAATATAAAACTGAGTAAAATAACAATAGCAAGGAACAACTAGCTAGTTTATCACGTTGTGCGCGTTTGTGGTTTGGTAGGAGAGAGTTAAAATCATTCTCATTTTTAAGTTATACCCCCTTAGCCTCATCGTTTACTCAAGTGATAGCGCAAGGTACCGGTCCTATTGCTAGCTTGAATAAATTTATGAACTAGACGTTCCCAAAGACTTTATTTAAAAGCGAATCCGAATCCAAAAATTTTCTCCGTTGAAAGTAAAACAGTTTGACAATTTTGAGGGATCGTCCGGGAAAGAAGAGCCGGCATTTTTGAAAATGTTCAAGACGTTTGCAGCAAATGAAAGGGTTTGAAAAGCTAATCGAACTCGTATAAAGATACAATCAAATAGTGAAACTAACACTAAAATTTAGTAACTTCAAGGGGTTGAAAAGTGACTTCAGCAGCTTGAAAGTGCATTGAACAGTAGTAGGTAGAAAAACGTGGGCGATTGTGAGACAAGTTCTTCTAAATAATTACCTGCTATGGGAAATTTATCAAAAGCAATTATCTGTCTTAACTTTTTTTTATCACCATCCGAAAAAAGTCCATTTTTTTCATACAAACGTTACTATTGGTACATCCCTTGACGTGCCGCAAAGGCTCAGTAGGGATTGGCTGTCAAGACCCGAAGCTAAGAGTCAGTTCCTTTGTGGTTATATCACACTAATTATTGTTTCTACTGTAGTTTTCTACACATTTTTCAGCATTTCAACATGGAGAAGCGGGCTGGCGTAGCATGGGCAATGTTGTCAACTTGACAATAGGAAAATTAGTGGCTGGGACTGAAGATCGTATTCAATTAGGGTGTATTTTATATTCTCATTTAATTATTAATTTCAGCACGCTTTGTGACATCTTTGCATTTCAAATTTCTTTTGCATTTCAGGGCACAGAGCAGCATGACAATGTAATGCTTGTAATACTCAATTTGTTTTTCAGCATTTCAGCATAAATTTTTCATTAAAAGTCTTTTTTTGAACTATTCCATTAAAGACTGGCATGTGGTAGTAGCAGTACATGATTGTTTTTAAATATATGTGTTCAGTGATATTACAATAAGATATTATATTTATTTCAGGAATCATCGTGCAACGACAAGACCCGTCGTTCTGGTGGCACTGCTGTGGATCAACAATCCCACTTTCCATCCGTACACAATAAACGCTGTCTTCACAAATGATTGGCATGATCGGTATGATCAGACAATAGAACGACCAAACAACAGATAACCAACCACGCAAGTTTGATGTGAGCAAGAATTTTATGAATTTATTTACTATACTAGTGAATTTGATAACCTACATAAATTAAATTGAATTGTTTCCTAGAGGGTTTGAGCTGTTTAGTAGAATACTTGTAACTATAATTTACGAAGAAAATATAATCTCCATTTATCCAACCACCTTTGCTTATCTTCGACAGATACGCGTATTCGTCACAATGTGCAGACTTCTTCAGTGTCTCGAGTTATTAGTACGAGACACTGAAGAAGTCTGCACATTGTAGACGAAATACGCGTATCTGTCGAAGATAAGCAAAGGTAGTTGGAATTAAATGGAGATTACTAATTTTTCTTCTAAATTATAGTTGAATTGTTTGTTTATTATTTACAGTGCCTAAATTTATCTATTGTTAAAACTTAAATCTACCATGTAGTTTAGTTAAAGTTTAATACCTAAAGTTTACAGTAAGTAATATGTGTTTCAACCTCTAGCCTAACGATACATAATGAATTACAGATATTCTAACACAGTGAAATTGATGATACGATCCAACCGATAATTCTGTTCGGTACACCAAATATGTAAGTCGTATTATGTCGTCTTACTAGCCTAATTTGTTAAAATAATAAATATATTTTAAGCTTAAACCACCCAGACAAAAATCGTGTTCGCTATATAGATTGGTGAAATCTAACCCCACACATCGAATCGGGCTCTTCGATCACTAAAACTGCTTTCTTCGACCTATTGAATAGTGTGTTGACAATCAAGTACCTTTCAGTTACATTTTGTAAATACATTTATTGTATTACGTACATTATATACATATATTCCAAAGGGTAAGGGGCGAATACAGGGTGCCAGACGAAGTGTAGGCTAAATGAGGGATTCGTGGTTATCTGGCCCAAGTCATGGATGACAATTATGCCTTCCTTGATGGAAATTGTCAGATCAAGATCAGCGAAGGTCTAATTATCTTCCGACAGTCTACAGTGAGTTTGCCAACCCTATTTTTAACAAACCACCAGACCAGGAAATCCTAATGTGTATTGCTTACTGTTCATTTCCTGTAATAAGAGCGTTTCGTTGGAAGGAGATTCTCTATCCTTTCCATAAGTTTCGTGTAAGTGCTTCTGCTTACGGGTCCACACCCCCGTTTTTGGCCCTTCATACAACGGAACAGTGAGGATTACAGGAATGTACAGTTTGATCTTGCCATTATGAGGAACTGTACGCCATGGCAAGTCCTGCACTGGTGGTGGCTTCCTACCACATCACATCACACATCACAAACGTTACTATTGGTACATGACACTGGAGGTGAGCCCTTCTTCGAATGTTCCTAATCGTGATTACTTCCAAGACTTCTCTAGTTCTACTGTTGTTTTTTATCAGACCATAAAGCAAGATGCTCGTGGAATACCAGATCCACTTCGTTCGGAGTACATCCCATCAACTTTGCAAGTAAGGTTGGCCATATCAGACATAACGATGGCAGGAAGTTTTACATCGACGGGTCAAAAACAAATGATTCCACTGGATTTATTTTTTTTAACAAAATTCATAGCGCCTCCTTCAAACTTCGAAATCCTTAAGTCCGCTATATTTTGCGCATTGCCTAATTTTGAGCAGTTTTGTATATTTTATGCTGTAACTATGATTTGCAGCGTTTTTGAGATTGAATTTCAACACGAATAGCTTGTAAATTGTGTTGACTTTCGATTAATGAGATACACTATGAGAAAAAATGCTCATACCTAAAATCCCGGCCCGTAAACAGATGTGCGCACTTTTAAATCATCAAAAGTTTCGCCCTGTTAGTGTGTGTGCTAAGACAAGTGTCAATTATCACAAGAGATTTGATTACGAGATAAACAGTTTTAAAAGCTGAAATCACTACCAAATGAGTAAAACAGGTATGTACTACATTCATCACATAACATTTCGGCTGTTTGTGTAACATTTAATCAGAAAATTAGCATAATTTGATGCGCAAAATATGGCATCAATTTTTTCACCATGTTCCTTATTGTTTACAGTTCATCATGCAGGAAAGTATATGCGGTATTCTTCGGATAATTTGGCCAAAGCCTTGCAAATGATCACTCGTGGTATCTCTGTTCGACAGGGTACCATTCCGTTGAAGATGAATTTTCTGAATTTGGTGCATAGTAAGCTTATTAAACAAACCATTTATATATAAATTGCAAATAATCCACACATACACACAAATTCATGGAAAATGCCACATAATACTGATGTGTTCACAAATGAATTCACAAGAAGTCTCTGAGAAACACAAATTAAAAATTTACTAATTATCGCTTTTTACACATAAATCGAAATATAGCTGGGTCGAAAATTAGTAGACTTACCCTACTTTACTATCAAAAATGTTATTGTAATTGTAATTGTAATTGTAATTTCTCATTCCCAACCCTGGCAGACCACTGTCCGCCCATCTGCGTTTGGGCTAGGCGAGAACCTACCAAGCCTACCCGTTGATTTGCCCTAGACCATATAGCACACCGGGATCTTCCACAAGCAGGCGCCGGTTATTAACTAACCAGTCCCAACAAGTGTTAGATTCATTTCATAGAGGATAGTAGGAGGCAGAAAGTGAAGCAAGAGAGAGAGGAGCGTTTGAATGCTGAAACGAAAACGAAATAATGATTTAGTGATTATTATAATTGATAAGTTCAAGTATGAATAGTTCTCATCTGTTTCTTCTCCTATTGGTTGTTGTTGCACTGATACAAGTGCAAGTTTGTCATCCAACTTGCTCTTTGATTTCCACTACTGCTCGTATATTGTGCGGGACGCATTTACATTACACGGAAAGATATCAAACATAATGAAGATATTCGTTAGTGGTAACATATATAATACGCTTTTATCATGTGTTTGTGTGAAGGTTAAATATTTTAATTTTAGTACCGATTTCCGATTTGAACCGATTTACACCAACAGTAAGGATGCTATTGGGGCCACTCACAAATTGTGATGGTGGTTTTTCATTGAGAAAACAAGGTAATTAATATTAAAGCATGAGAGCCAATTTAGATCAGTTTACACCAATAGTACAGACGCTGTTGAAACCACTCACAAAATGTAATAGTGATTGGCTGGTTCCTAGATATGTGGCCCAGCGAGTCTGACGAACGAATAATATGGATCACAATTAATTATGATCCCCACCACCCGCCCACCACACCCGACGAACCAACACATCTCAAGGGGAACCAGCCTTATTGTTCTTCTATGTTCACTCGATCACTCGCGCCACCGAACAATAGGTTAACAGAAACAATAGAAAACGCGATATTCCCGAAAACAAAAATTTGCGCAACACACCCTCAACACAAACATTTACAACCGATGCCCGAGGCAGGCTCCTTGATTTTCGCAAACTGTCAACTTGCACAACTACACTCTAAAAACCATTTCACAACTGGAACCGATATCTGTTATAAGCAAGCCAAACGTCCCACTTTGAATCACGATTGAAGGATTTCGCGAAACATTCCGCGTCTATTGTCAACTTTATGCTTCAATTGATTTCCATGCTCAACTGTTTAGCACCAACCGGGGGAGACTTGGTCCTGTACCCAATGCTTTCTTTATCTCCAATCCGCTCAACAAATCGCAATGTTTTGTGATATAGTGGGCGGAATATTATAATTTGAGATAATTCAATACAGACGTCTTCCAAACTTGGAAGATCGACAGGTAATCGGTGTGTAACCACCTGGTACCTCATAGCAAGATGCTTAGAGGCGGACCGGAAGTGTAAATGAGCTACCTCCCCCCCTACTTTACTATCAAAAATGTTATTGAATTAAATTCCCATTGCTAAAACTATTCTACTCCAATTGTTTCTATGTTTGCATAAGTATCTATGAGTTTATTATGATGCGTAAAATCAGGAACACATGTGCGCAAAATTTGGATTATCTTAATTTTAGTGCGCATAATTCAATTCACACATACATCAATCCAAAATTATTATTTTTTTTATAAATTTCTGTGATCTGTGATATGTGATCTATGCATATTGTAGTTATTTTGCTCTTCCTTCATTGTTGTATTCCTGTCAATGTTTGATTTGTATCTTATGTTATTTATATTTAAGAATATTACAGGGTTTTAATGCTAATTTGAGCCTCTCCCGTCTCAAATTGTCTTTTCCCTGTCCATCTTCATTAAGACTAAAGTGTCAGATGGAGATTAATAATAAATAAATAAATAAATAAAAATGTCTTAGTTCACTTCAGGCTATTCGTTCCATAAGGCCGGCGAAATACTATCTCTTTTGAGTGCCCTATCAAACAATTCCTACACCATCACCTTGGGGCCTCTTCTCATTGCTCCATTCAGGGTAATGAGAAAGCGGACTCAATTGCCAAGGTGGGCGCTATGGCAGGCGATATTTATGATAGACAAATCGCCTTCAACGATTTTTTTCCCTACTTTCCGTCAATCGGCCTTGATGAGCTGGCAACTAAAATGGTATGCAGAGGATTTGGGCAGTAGGTGACACTCCATTCTCCCACAGGTATCGAAAACATCGTGATACGGAAGGTTGGATATTAGCCGGGATTATATCAAGGTAATGTGTCGTCTAATGTTCAATCTCTACTCATTAGGCTCTCATTTCTATCGAATAGGTCTCTCAGACACCAATCAATGGGTTAGCTGGACTCTGACTACATGGGGCTAATTTACAAGATTTTTAAAACAAATAGACATATTCGTTTGATCCCCTCTTAGCTGTCGTTTTAACATGTCCACCTCGTTCCCTTCCCCGTAGCTACGCTTCGATTGTATCGTTACAGATTAACGCAATGCCCAACGGCAACAAGACCGCATCGTCAACGTTAAGATCCCTACATTGCCTTTCAATCAATGTAACCTAAAAATATGTCTGACTTTCCAGTAAGTAATAAATGGTGTTCCAATCTGTACGAGAATATTTTGGTTATGGTGTAGTGTTGAAAATTGAACAGCTTGGTAGCAAAATGCCAGCTGATCATAGTAAAAAAGCCACTAAATTATCCGACCAAAATACTTTTTTGAATCGATAAATTTCGATAAAACCTCTTAACATTTTAATAACAAATACACTACCACGGCCTGTACTCGAAAACAATGTACCATTTTTATTCGTGTGTAACTGTTTTGTCCGTGGGTAAAAATTGATGAAAATCTGCGTATAACTAGTTTAGAGTGAATTGTTTACATGTGCAGAATTTCATAACAATTTCGGTTCAGAAGAAAATCGCCGCCGTTATGGAAAATCCGACTGCGACCATGAGATGGATCGGAAGACAACTGGGAATCACCCATACAACTGTGTTTTGGGTGGTATAATCATTTAAGGAGTCCCAGACGACCGAGCGGCGGGCTGGAAGTGGAAGAAAATCGAAGACAGCTGACCTATAGTCACTAGATTCATAGTCTGGCGGATACAACAACGAGGGCCAATTTGAACTGTCAGCTGGCGGAGCCAATCGAGCATATCTCGAGTAATTCATGTTAAAGGCCTAAAAGCCATTTGTTAACAATGACTTTAAATATCGATTTCTCTTGAATCTTAAATCACTCTCGTGGAATGAAAGCAGCATGTGGTTGAAGAATGTTAGTTCTACCATATGGAGTAGCAGGATATAGTGGGATTCTCTTAATTTGTGAGAAATCAACGTTGTTTACAAATGGCTTTAGGCGCTTAACAGCGAATTTCTCGAGATATGCTCTGATTGGCTCCGCCAGCTGACAGTTCAAATTGGCCCCCGTTGTTGTATCCGCCAGACTATGAATCTAGTGACTATAAGCTGACCCTGTGAAGGAACGGAAGGTGTTGGATTATTTCAAGTGTATTCCGAACTTTTCGATTCGTGACGCGACTCTGAAGGCAAAGTGTTCCGCCTGGTTCGGTTCAGCAAACCATGAAACGAGCTGGGTTTCGTGTATTCAAGGTCCGCAAGGCACCGAACTGGCGTGATCAACAAAACACGGCGGCCAAATCCCGCGCAAGGAAGCTGTATCGAGAGCGGTTAACCAATGTGTGTGGTTATGGATGACGAAACCTACATCAAGGCAGACGCAAAGCGGATACCGGGGCTGGAGTTCTACGTTGCCAAATCACGGTTTGGTGTTTCGGAAGATAAAGGAAGAAGAAAGTGGACAAATTCGCCAAAAAATACTTGCTCTGGCAGGCCATATGCCAATGCGGTAAACTGAGTAAATCGTATATCACAACGGGAACTATCAACAGCAAAATTAACTGCACCGAGTGCCTCCAGAAGCGTCTGATGCCCTTCCTCCCACGGAGGCGAGACATTATTTTGGCCGGACCTGTCATCCTGCCATTACGCGCGATCGACGTTGGATTGTTAGAGACAATAACGTTGTTTTTGTACCAAAAACCGCTAGCCCCCCAAATTCACCAGAGATTCGTCCGGTGGAAAGATTTTGGACCATAATGAAGGCCAAAGTTCGAAAATCGTCCAAAATGTTTAATAACGAGCTGGAGTTGAAGAAAGAAAGGATGAAAGTGACCTTTTTGGTCGGCTCCACCATTGCACAAAATGTAATGAGGGGTCTTAAGGGAAAGGTGCGGGCTTTCAGCGATGGAAATGAAATTAAAAAAAAATATGGCGAAACATAATCCATTCCCTGAGTTCATTCCCTGAAAGTTTCAAGAAAATCCGACTTAAACTAAATTTTTATCGAACACTTTTGTCTGGTGCATTTTTTTTTTGAGTACAGGCCTTAGTGTAGAATTCTCAGAACTATCTCATACTAAACGCTTCCATTTGATTTGGATGGCACATTTACCGAAACTTAACCCTGATGGATGTAGCCTAGATAAAGCAAATCAAAACCTACCTGACACGTTGAACGTCTTCTTGTAGTACTCCACCGTTTTCCACATATCGTCAAATCCGTAGCCCAGCTTCGCGACCGCCGTAATCGGTCCCGTTCGTTGCGAGTTATTAAAATGCCATCGGGACGGTAAGTTTTCCAACGTATACACATCGAAGTTACCATTCTTCTCGGAGGCATTCTTCAACGCTCGATACAGATCTGCCGTTTGCTGCTTCACTTTAGGTACAATCTGCAATACCGGAGTATTACCGTGCACATCGTACTTGACATCGTCCGGAACGAAACTCGTTAAGTTGATGAAATTCTTCGGCATCAACGAATCCATCCCATGATCGCTTAGATGCACCACATTAACTCGGTCTTGCAGATTGAACTCTCTGATTTTGTCGTGAATGTATCGGGTCAGATCGTTCAGCTTCACTATCAACTGCGCTACCCGATCTGAATCCGGACTGTAAATGTGACCATAGTAGTCCGGTTCTTCTATGTACATCATGGCCAGATTGACCGGCTTTTTCGGATCCATAATCCATTTAAAAACTGTATCCACTCGATCATTCCACGGAAGGGTAAGGTTGAATGGTTTTACGTAACTACAGTTCACGCTTTGTTTTGTATACGGGAAATTTGATCCCGGCCACATCATACAACCGGAATGTCCTCCGTGCAACTCATTCAATGCCTGAAATAAAACCTTTAGTTTAGTATCAATCGACTTGAAATTACGTCACCACAATATTGAAGTGCTCTAACAAAGGTAGAGATAACAAACTCAAACTAACCCATATTGGCACAATCTCCTCATTGAAGTGGAACATCTCGTACGAGTAGTTTAACCTCCCCCGACTGTGATCGTAAAATTCGTTAGCCATGACCCCGTGCTGGTTCGGATAAACTCCGGTAGCGATGCTGTGATGATTGGGAAATGTTTTCGTGGGAAAGACGTTCCGCATATATTCCGCCGTTGTGCCATTTCGTCGTAGCTCATTCATGAACGACGTACTATTACGTCTCAGATACTCCGTACGGAATGCATCATACGACACAATGATGAGCACCGATGATGGACTTGAGGAAGCAGTCTCGGTAGCAAGTGTGGCTGTTGCTCCGAGTAGGATCGTATCCAGGAGCAATCCAATCAACACCAATCGATACCTGGTAGCTGCTGCACTCGGAATCATCGTTCTATATCCTAATAATCTACCAGAACCTCACTGACACTATTAACAGCACTGTTTTTAGTGTTCAAAACCTTCTCTCTGATGGTCACGAACGAAAGGCATTGTTTGCGATTCACTGCGAAGAATGCCTGCAAAAGCCAATTACTTGCAGCTTGATGGAAATAATCAACGTGATTTTATTTTTCTTCTTTAATCGACGAATTTATATTTTTATTATGATTTTTTCCCTGTTTATATTTGATTCTGTCTTTTTTGTGTTGTTGGGACTGTTGTGATAGGGTTGAGTCGTTGCTTCGGAACAGAGCTGCCAGGTGTTTTTTCTACCTTTCCACCATTAACATGTATATCTGAATTAGAATCTCTATTTCGAATATGGTTAGTCGGGGATTTACTTTTGTACATATATACTTAGACTTCAAATCAGAATATTATCTGTTGCCTCAAGTGATTTAATTTCATTTCAAATTGAATAATAATTACTATTGTTTATAATATGACCAGTACATAATTAACACCTTAAAATCCTAACAATACAAAGGAAACTGCATATCTGGCAAGTCTGCTTCGGATCGAGCTTTGTGACAGCAGCTGTTTGATGATTATTAAAAAATGATGACTTCGGATAATTGATGATGATTTCGGATAATAGCGAGCTTTCCACTTCAAAAGTTTGCAAACCGGCCGCATGGTGCGCTGCAGACAAATCAAGTTGAAAAGCAGGGATTGAAAATGTTATGCCCTTATCCTTGCTCGAACAAAATATCTTTAAAAACAAATATATAGCCTGAATACATGGCATTTGATATCAAGATATTCTATATTACGTGATATAGGTTGTAATGGGAACGAGGGTTTAGAACTGCGCCAAGTAGATCATTAGTGACAAATGTATGTTATATGCGCGGGGATCTGAATACCGGTTACAGACAAAATCGTCAAAAGTTCGAGATTAACAATTGTAAATGTCTTAAAACGTAAATTTCCTCTGTGATTTCCTGGAAATTTCTGGTTGCTAACAAACATTTCCGCTACGGACGGGAAGGTCATAACGCCCTGAGTCCCTGTCAGTGCCTTGGATTTTCATAAAATATCAATGAGAAGTGAAAATGATTTTATCCCAGTGTAACGATGATGTTTACTTTCCGGTTTTCATGTTTACCGCTGTCACCTCTTAGCCAACTGAATTTTGTTTGCTGCATTCAATGAAGTCGGCTCTAAGTGAGGGTCAAAAATCTGCTGTCACTGTAGTTTTGATAATCAATCGGTAAGCATGAGTTTCATTAGACGAAATCTGAATATCATCCTCGAGATGATTTTTTTTTACAGGTATGAGATTTTAAATCCTAATACGAACATGGATCAACCAGGGCCATTATCATTGTTCCGTAAGAATGTTGAGTAAGAAAACTCTGGCCTGGGCTGCCCTTGCATATTTTCCAAACACGACGGGTAATTGATATTCATTGTGGTTTATTGAATTTCATTTCTGACATTTCGAAATTCATAGTGAAAATGAATCTGTTTACATAAATGAATATCAAAGTATTTTGAAAATCAAACGTTCATTTTCCTGGTTACGTTTGTTGTAACGAGTTATTATTTGATTTTCAGATGAAACTAATAGGTAGTCAATGTTATGTTGCCTGAAAATCGACGCGTTTGAACCTAACGATCATGACTTTAATCAAGACTGGTCCCTGTATCTGCTATCTGGTGCTATTTTGTTTGTGGTAGCAAGCAGATCCCAAAAAAAAATACGCTAGAAGTAATTGTTTACAAATGTTGTTTTCGACCTTTTGACTATTTCGTCTAGATTTGTTTCCAGCGACTTGAAATACCCACAAGCATAAAAAAATGAGTGACTTTTCCTATCTGCCCAGGAATTGTGATATCGCCAAATTGTAGCAGCAGTAACATAGACTAACTCTAAGACCAGTAGGTCCCATACAAAAACGATTTTTTTCTTGGCTCAGTCAGTACTAGAACATCGTCCCAAGCTCGGTCCCAAGCTCAATAATGCACCCCTTATAATGAACTCACATAAACACACTCTCAAATACTCTGTCAAAATAACACAGCAAATCAAAACAAAGGCGCAAATATGTATAACAAGGTGCTGGCTTCAAGGTGTAATTCGGACCAAGGGGTTCTACAACAGTGAACCAATTTCAAATCGCTAGTTACATATTGATTGTTGGCAGTAAGCAGTCTTGATAAAAGTCATGCTCGATAGATTCAAAAGCGCGGATTTTCAGGCAACATAACATTGATTACCTATTCCATTAATTATGGCACGCAGTAAGAAAGGATGGGGGCGGGGGTTTGGGAAAACGTTACGATCCATACAAAAAAATTTGAGATCCATACAAAAAACGTGACCGGGGGGGGGCGATAAAAAGTCATTTTTGCGTGACGTAATTAATCGAAGGTCCCTAATCCAGGTTGAAAAAAGAAGAAGACACCGAGTGGTGATAAATCCAGCAGTGCCAGATAGACAGACATGTCTGTATTTGTACAGACTTTTGAAGTGCCTTACAAACCTCATACAGACTACAGACATCATACAGACATTTGTATTTACATACAGATTTATTACAGATTTTTTCTCAGACGATACTAACTTTAATCATAAAATAGGCTAAACCCGTTTCGAGTGCATGCTCCTGGTACGTCTGTGCCTGGCGAAAATGTTTATGCACTCAATCTGTACCTGCTTTTTACCATTGGCGTTAACGGCGTTACCTTTACTCAACTCTTCACTCCTGAAGGTAATGGGATGAGTTATTTGACGATATCATCTTTGTCTCTCTGATATCCGTGATATTTTCACAGTCCTTTTCCTTGAAATTGCTTTTCCCCTTCTCAGACGAATCATACCAACCCTACTTTCATTGCCACACTCCTCGGCTGCAGTGGAAAGGACTTTTTCATCGTTCAACCTGAAAAATACTAAACTGCTTTACAGGATGAATGCAACTTGCATGCAAGGAATTCTTGTGTCCAAAAAATATGCTAAAAGTCATCAAAACGAAAGTGGAACCAACAAAGTTAAAAAGCAAGCTTTTCGATTTTTTTCAAGTTACATGTATGAAGAATCTAATAAATAATTTGTGTATGGAAAGTTTAAAACATATTAATTATTTTAAAATACTAACCGACGGATTCTTATTGCAGTCATTGGTGCATCATTTTTCGCATTTAATTCATTTGTGCAATAGTATATGTAACTATTGTTTTACTAACCTTTTGATGTTTTTTATCGTAACTTAAAATTTAAAAATATCAGTACCTGGGTAGTTAACAACATATTTCGGTTATTTTATTCTAAAACCTCGTCCGAAACAGTCTTGTTACATTCTAATATTTTTTAAATAAATTCTCTTCTAAATTGTTAGCAATTAGAGATCAAATGGTTAAAAATACAATTGTAACATACCGAAAACAAACAAAATTGTGTGTAGATAACAATTTGCTTGCAATGTGATAAGTTTTTCTAGTGTACAGACAAATACAGATTTTTTATTTTGATAAACATACAGACTTTTGAAAAAATCATCAGGCATCGCTGGATAAATCTGACAGCTCCCATGTTAAAGTATCGGACGAAACTTATAAAATGCTTCTAGAAAATTCAAATGAAATTCTAATTAAAAGCGGTTTGTTGTATGATGTAAAAAAAATCCAAAAGTGCACAATTGGGGCATTATTTTAACGTTGTCATGAACGTCATAAAAAAAAACGGCATCCACCTATCGACGGAATCGCAACTGGTCCGCAGAGGTCGGAGTACACCAACTTCAGCATCTTTTCAGCTCTCGATTCGTTACTTGGGAACAAGCGCCTCACATGTTTCCCCTCCAGACAGGGAACACAATTCGCTAACGAGCCTTCTTGAAAATAAATTCCGTTGGCGATTCGCTTCAGCTTCTTCAGATCACCTTCGTGAAGATGTCCCAGATGTCGATGCCAGAGAACTATGCCACTTTTAAAAAATGACTTCTCGGGCCGATTGATTCTGTATATACCACCTTCCTCGACTCCGGTGGCAACCAGCTCTCCGTCTTCGTCCCAAACATCGCATTTGCTCGGTCCTTCGTGAAAATAACGAGTTTTCCTTTCTTACAAATGGTACAAGTTGGTGGCCAGATCCGGGATCTTCAGTACTCCACTGGCATGGGATCGCCCTTGGTTGCTGTCTAGTTCAACGGAACCTTTCGCTACAGCCTTCATGCTTCATGCCATGTGGCATGTGGCACCCGAAACAAGGTACCATTCATTGTTGCTTACGTCTCTCATCGCAAAATGGAACACAGACCCTTGTGCTTGCTCGGCTTCGATTGCTGTTGCTTCTCCGGACACTTTGCCGCAGAATGATCCGGTTTTTTGCTGTTGAAGCAGGTCTTTCGTCGATCTATGGTTTCACAATCGTCGACTTGCACCGTTTAGTGCCGTGCTTGCTGTACGAAGCCCCTTCGTCGCTGCGACTGGGTGCGCCCCGGTCGATCTTCACATCTTGCAGATTTTTTTTTGTTTCACAGCAATACCAGAGGCTTCAAGACCCATTATCATGGGCTCATACTGTTCCGGTAAAGCCATCAGCAACATAGCAGCCAACCAAGAATCACCTACTTTGAATCCCACCGATGCTAGCTTGTGACTTGTGCTCATTATCTCATCAACGTAGGCTTCGACCAAGGGTAAGTCGCTTAGAACAGTGTGCAAGCCGCGATGTCTTACACAGTAGACGAATATGTTTCATAGCAGCGGCACTTCGATTTTCAATCCATACCACATGTGTGGTACACACTTTTGACAGTTGAGCTTAAAGGGTGTCCACGATGAAATTGCCACACTATGAAATTGCTCTAACTTTTTAACCGTTGGGTAGAATTTAATGAAAATTTGGGTGGATTTAGTTCATAGTGCATTATTTACATCCTGCAAGTTTTAAAGTCCTGTGATCAAAACTCGCGGAAATGGAGTCGAAAGAACAGCTCGTGCGTGATAAAATCTTGCGCATTCATCACGAGAACAAGGATCTCTCGCATCGTTCCATCGCTAAAACGTTGGGAATCGCGAATTCCACGGTGTCGCGAGTGATTAAACGGTTCGAGGAACGGTTGACCACCGATCGGAAGCCCAGAAGTGAAGGAAAAAGTATTCCGTACAACACCAAAAATCACAACCGTGTAGTTGGGGCCTTCAACCGAAATCCGAACGCCTCCGTTCGGGATGCAGCTAAGAAGCTGCACCTAAGCCGAAGTTTTGTCCAGAAGGCCAAAACTAAGGCTGGGCTTCAAACATTCCAAGGTACAAAAGGCCCCTAATCGCGACGAGAAGCAGAACAAGTCCGCCAAAACCCGTGCCAGGAAGTTGTACCTCAACATGCTGACGAAAGTTGAATGCTGCATCATGGACGACGAAACATATGTGAAGGCCGACTTCAAACAGATCCCCGGCAACCTGTTTTTCACGGCCAAGGATAAGTTCAGCGTTCTGGAGCATGTCCGCACTCAGAAGATGTCCAAATTTGCGAAGAAATTCCTGGTTTCGCAAGCCATCTGCACGTGCGGGAAGCGGAGTGCACCTTTCGTGACCCAGGACACGATGAACGGACAGGTGTACATAAAGAGTGCCTCCAGAAGCGGCTGCTTCCTCTCCTGAAGGCCCACAACGTCCCAACAATCTTCTGGCCGGATTTGGCCTCATGCCACTACTCAAGGACGTGCTGAAGTGGTATGCGGACAATAAGGTCAATTTCGTGCCGAAAATGTTCAACCCTCCCAACACTCCGGAGCTCCGCCCCATCGAGAAGAACTGGGCGATTATGAAGCAGCACCTTCTTAAACGACCTAAGGTAGTGAAGACAGTCGAGGAACTGAAGAAAGTATGGGTTTACATGCAAAAAACGGTTGATTCACAGGTTGTGCAGAATCTTATGGCCGGGGTTAAGGCCAAGGTGCGGGCATTTGCGTATGGACTGTAAATAAAATACGAGTAAAATGGTAAAATGAAGTTTAATAGTTATTTCTCAATCCCTGAAAATTTGATGGCAATCGGATGAAAACTCGAATTTTGCGAATCAATTTTGTGTGTGGCAATTTCATCGTGAACACCCTTTAGGGCTGGATCTTCTATGCCATTTCTAGGCCCAGAGCCATTTTGCGGAGTCTCTGCATGCGCAATCAAAATGGAACTCAGGAGCTGGGAAAAGAAGATGGTGATCACAAACTGGAATATGTATAACCACCACTGCCCAGCAGTCTAAGAAGTTCATTACGCCTAACATATCGAATACACAGAAGCTTCTCGGTTTGTCAAAAAATGACCTGTGCACTTACACAGGCCTAATTACAGGGCATTGTATGGTTAAATATCATCTAAGACTAATGGATAAAGTCGGACATGATATTTGTCGCTTTTGTAATGAGGAATGCGAAACCTCTGAACATTTATTGTGCAACTGTGCTGCACTTTTTAGCACAAGAACAATTTTTTTCGATAAGAGGCTTTTACAGCCCTTTGAAATATGGTCTCAATGCCCTCGTAAGGTAGTGCGTTTTGTACGACACATTATTCCTTACTGGGATAATAAACTAAATCATGCGATGATGGTTACTTCTCATAGTAGCTTATCACCTTGAAATGGTATAGAAAAATGAGTTATGTATCACAATAGATCAAAACAATGGTCGCAGTGATAATACACCCAACAAAAAAAAAAATCTAATGCGATTGCAATTTGAACAGTGATCAAAGAAGACGGAAAGCCGTTTGAAGAAAAACTGAGGAAGATCGGAATAGCTTGAGTCATAATAGTCGATGCACAGGCACTGGGACAGCCCTTACTCTATCAGTAGTATTTTGAGAAATTTTTGTTTGAGATAGACATGGGAAAGATTTCGAAAAAAGTTTCACATACAGAAAAATAATAAATCTGAAAGCGAATTTAACGAACAAGTGGCTCAAAAATATCAAAAACATTTAGAACAAAACATTGAAAGCGATAAAATGAACTTCAACAATCATTGTAGAACAACTTTCAAACACAGTAGTCAATTCATCCACATTGCACATATAATTTCTCGAATTCATCATCGAGGCTTCAGTCCATTAATTTAATTCCATCCATTGCATTTCGCATAAACTTTTTTTTTTGTATCACAAAGTACGATTCAAGGCATCCTCCCCTACATTAGTGCAACGAATTGTTGCTGAGACCAAAGTCCTGAGTTCATTCGCTGGCGCTGGAGCTCACTCAACCGGAAACGGTTATTTTCCACCTCACTAGTTCTCACCGCTGGCTGCGCCAACGAGAGACAATACAAACAAACCGCACGTGAAAATACACCAAAAGGATAGCTATTTACATACAGGCTCAAATCGCGCTCGCGGATTGAGGACACCTACCCACCCATTTGGCATAGGTACTGGTGGAACCCCATTTCAGTCTCCTACAGACACTCGCCAGTTTCGGTTCGACCTGGTTGGAAAACCTAAGGTCCTGGATCCCGTATGGGACATGTAGTTTAAAAAGTTTCAATTTTTTAACCAATCTAGTAAATCTTAGCGATAAGGAGAAGACTTTACAAGTGCCATCATAGAAGCAGTTTTGGGTTTTAGTCATTTAGGCAACCGTTTTGTGGTATCACTGCACTTGATAAGTGATGTCGGCCATTTTGAATTCCAGCTAAGACGGTGGAAAATTTCTTATCACAGAGCTTGTGAAGACGCAGAAAACCAAATCAAACATGGTGGTTGGTTTGAAAAATTGCGTTTTAAATTTTTGATCAAAGCAATCGGATGGCCCAATTTGTTGTTAGTGAATTGATTTAAGTTGGCTGTCAAAGTTTAGTTTCAATGATCTTTCAAATCAGAGTATCGCAACAAAAATAAGTGCTTTAGTGGTGAATGTGAAAATGCGTCGTTCTACGCCACCCTTCTCGGCGGTGGCTGGTGGCAATGGAGGCGCCGGATCAGTTGTGGTTCCTATCGAACAATACGAAGACCAAACGGACCAAAATCCTGCATTGCGGCAGCTTAAAAGAAAACACAGTGAAGAACGGTTTCTGCCCTTTCATTATCAAGAGCAAGGGCACTCGATTCACAAGGTTCGCAAGGATAACCACCTCCAACTGCACGATGTGGATCATTTTCACGGGTTCGGACAGGCTTTTGATGGGCCGACGCCTGAGTTTCAAGTCATTGCCGCCAGCGATGGCAACAACAACCAGAATCACGTTCAACAGGAGCAACAACCGTTGAGTTACATATACGATGTATCCAGTGGAACTAGTGTCCCAGTTATCCCGGTGCCACAATCGCAAATGATCTCACAAGAGATTTCCACCACAAGCAATGGGATCGTCTTGACCGACATAAGTTCATCTACCTGGACCAGCACCCAGGAACTACTGGATCTTGACCGAAAGCCGTCGTTGACGATTCCAACCGACAGTCACAATGCTTTTCCGATAGCCAGTGCCGATCATCATCATCATCAGCATCAACAACATCATATCCAGGATCAGCATGCACCCCATCACCACCAGCAGCAGCAACACCAACAGCAACACCATCATCATCACCAACATCAGGTTAATTTCCACGGTCATCAATCGGTTCACCCTCAGTACGGAAACAATCACACGAAAACGCAAGAACTGACGATCGTTACATCCAGCTGTGGCAGGACCCAGGCGGCTAGTGTCAGTGCCATCGGAGTGGGGTGTGTTCGAAGAGGTAGGCATTTAAATGGTATTTAAATTTTAATTTCCTGTTGTGTCCATATGTATGATATGTCGTGCGAGAGGGGGCGAGGGGGTGTGTGTGTGTGTCTGCACAGCACGTGTGACGTGATCAGTGAAATTTGTCGTTACGGGTGAAAACGATAGGCAATTAGCGGAGGCGGGTGAATGGGAAATGAGGATCAAAACAGAAGGGCAAGGATAATGGTGGTTGTTGGAGCGTTGAGTTCTCAATGGAGAAGGAGGTGATCGATTGCTTTTATTGAAATTTTATAAATTAATGTATTTTTTTTAAATCTTCAATCTTTGGGGTGAATCGTTTGGAAACTTACCTACGAAAAAATTGTATCTTCTTTGATTTCAATGCATCACATGCTTGAACTTGAAAGTATAAACACAAACAACATTAATTTTTTGTACGGTGATGAGATTGATATTTCTTTATGAAATCGTATAATTAATTAAACGAAACTTTAGAATTTGTACGCATTTTCTAACAAACAAGTATTATGATATTGATGATATGGAACATTCACTTAAACTGAAAAAAAATGGGCCACCGTGAAATTTCCGCTACAAATTATTGAATAAAAGAATATTTTATTGAAAAATGTTCATGATTTGAAACATAATTTTCCCGCCATTTCTTCTGAACCGTATTTTTTTTCAGAATACGTGCATTTCTTCGAATTTTAGAAAACATTTTGTTACAATTCTTGATCTTTTACTCTGTCCTTGAGATATACATTTTGGTAATTGGTGATGTCTAGAGAAATAAACCAAATCAACTGGAGTTTTCTCAGAAAATTCATAACCCTGATTTTAGAAACATTTTTGTGGATAAACTCAGCTCATTAACAAACTTATTAAAAACCTGACTCCGTTTGACACATGTTGCACATTAATAAACAAAAATCCCCTCAAGCTCTTGATATCTCGAAAACTGAAACGGATAAGCAGGAAGGCCACAAACTCGAGAAACCGGATCATGCGGGAAAAATTCCGGGTTGGGATTGGGAAAGTGAAAAATTCCGGAGTCCAAAATCATCGGAAAATATGCGGGAAAAAGGGTTTTTGTGATCTACTCGGTCCAACGATCTTATTAACGGAATGAAACAGTGTTTTTTCTGCAAATCCATCGTTGCTGAAGAAAATAGCTCAGTGCTCTATAGATGGCCTGGTTATTAACTGGAAGGCGTTCAAAGAATTGAGGGGGAAATCAGGGATCTGCGAGCCAGCCCTGGCTTTGAAGTTGTATACAATTCTTTCGAGGAGTGGCTAAAACAAACAGATTGGCGTACCGCTTAGATCAGACCAAACGACTGTGACAGGTGAGGTTACGCACATGACGTACTTTTAGTTTTGTTTTACTTGACTGGAACTCCTTGGGTGATCCTTAAAGCCTAGTATGCAGCTGACAAGTAAAATCCTGAAGTAATTTTTGCCATTTCTACCGAAGTAATTTTGACAACTGGGTGAAATGTCAGCTTTCCTTGCGAAGACATCGAATGGAAAATTATTCCGCACAGAAAAGTGACAGTTGTTGTTGTTGTGGATGATGCAGTAGACGAGAAGATGAATTTTATCAACAAGTCTGCAGCAGTCGTTTTTCAGGGAATACCAGACCTATTCTCCTATAGCTCCTTTTCTTTTCGACGATTGGACGGGACTACTTAGAGCCGCTATGGAGAAAATTGTTAAGCCCGAGCGTCTGACAGTCAAAGTAAAATCGACGGAGAGCAATCTTCTGCCCTGTAAGCCCTTAATGAGGAAATCAGTTTTGCCTCTAAATTTACTGTATTTTTTTGAAGAAGCTACGCAACAAATTTTCTTTGACATACCATATAACGCATTATCTCTGATGTTATACCTCACTTTCCGGATATAGCTAAAAAGTGTCTGGAGCTATGTCTGGAAACGTTCGTATATAAAGACTTGCTGAGCGCTGCAATTACTCAAACAGTGAAAAAAGAATTTGGGCAGCTATGATCAACGCTGTCTTCTAAGACGTTACTTGCCAGAATCCAGAGAAAAGAACAGCGTTTGGACAAATTTTGGCTAGAACTGATTGGTCATTTCAAGAAATTTGACCAAATTTGTCAACATTTAAGTTGGTTAAAAAGGTGCTCATCCCATAGGTGTAGACAGGATTTCAAATAGGGGAGGGCAAGCTTTTTTAAGAGAGAGAAAAAGAGAGAGAGAGAGAGAGAGAGAGAGAGAGACAGAGAGAGAGAGAGAATTACATCGTCTTCAACCAGTTGTGGCGCACACTGAACACTTCACAAGGACGACCCAACGCCTCGTTGACCGTTAGAGCAGAGACATTTTCAAGTTCCACCCACTGGAGCGGGAATTAAAGCCCTCACCTGAACGACGGTTGGATTATCTTCTCTACTCTCACCCAAAGTACTTTATAATACCCGTAAAATTTTGGCAACAAGATTCAATAATTCTAGGCTTGTTCTGGAATTTGAAACAAAACAGAAAGGATTTTAAAAACTTTAGGTTTTCCACATGTTTCAAACCCGAACCGCATTAAATAGCAACCATGCTAAAATCTAGCAGGTACTGTAATGTGTCGAAATATTCAGTTTACAGTGCTGTTGGATTTTTGTATAGGATAATCACCGAGTTTGTTAACAATTTGTACTGAAAATGTATTTTTTCTCCACGACCCTCTCACCCACACTGAAATTTTTTTTTTTTTTAATAACGGGTGTCCACTAAATAATGAGAACGAAAAGAATGGGTCAGGAAAAAAATACCAGTGAAGTTTTGTTCAAACTGATTTATTTTATTACAAATTACAATTACAATTACAAGTAACGGGTGTTCATCTAAATAATGAGAACGAAAAGAATGGGTCAGGAAAAAATACCAGTGAAGTTTTGTTCAAACTGATTTATTTTATTGCAAAAGGTCAACTTAAATCTTCGAACTCAAGTTTGGTGAATAATTGTCAATATGGTCCGTTGGTCTGCCAGTGCGGCGTGAACGGCAGTCGTTATGCAGGAACATGACCGTTGGACTAGTCAGCCACATCAATTTTTCGGATGCAGCTTTTGAGTCCTGTTCGGTAAGATTGCTTAGTGTTCTTGGCCTTCCACTATCCTTGTATATCGATGTGCTCAAAGACCGAAGAAATCCTCGATAGGGACGGCACTGTGAGTCAAATTTGTCGGATTCCGGTCTTTTGGGACACATGATATATTTCGGCTCTCAAAACGTTAGCGTTTTTTTGCGTTGTGCGAGTGATGCGCTTGTCCGGCCAAACACATTGCCATCGAGTGATGTTGTTTAAGAAATGGGATAAGGTATTTTCATGCAAACACTCTCTTATGTTACATCTCCTGGTTGATGGTGACAAACCGCTTGGTTTGAACCACGGCTTCGAAATACCCTTATCGGATATTACGATGTATAACATAACCTTCGATTCAAATTTGTGCTTGAACTTATACATTACTTTTGGAGGAGTAGTAGATTTGTCCTTAGTGTAGAATCGGTCGTTTCCCGGTATCTGGAGACTTCAATAGAGGAAAGTAGCTTTCGTCGTCCAGAACGAAAGATTTTTCCGCCGTAATTCCGAGTCATCCAGCGGCATTGGGATTTCACGGTTTGAATCTGCTCATCTGTGTACTCTGGGGATCTGGTTTCTTTCTGCACACTATTTCCTTCTTTCTTTAGCGTCTTGCAGATGAGTGACTTCGAACAATGGAACTTTCGGGCTGCTTCCCGTTGACTTACCGAATCCTTGTTGTTGAACATGCTGCTGCAGCGAGCGGAGCGTTTTCTCATTCATTATTTTCGCTGGACGGCCGCAACCTTTCTTCCGGGTTACTCTATGCATGCCAGGATACGGTATACGGTGGATACCGGAACTTTTCACGATAAAAATGGTCCACCGTGTATTTTTTCCACGATCTTCGTTCGTTTGGAAAGAATTGTACACACGCGCGCAGTTCTTCCTGTTTCGACGGCATGCTGAACACGACTGAACATGTTTGAGTGAAATAAGAGTGTATGAAAATTTTCTGGAGAGTGCAACGATTCATTCATCTAAAGTGACATTTCTATGCGGCCGTTTTTGTTCTGATGGAAAAGTATTGAAATCATTCTCATTTTTTAGTGGACACCCGTTACGAAATCAAAGTAGGACTTACACATGTATTTGATAATTTCTACAACGAAATTGAATTGTTCTTTTCAAAAAGCTACCTTTGTATTCAATGCCACACGCGTAACTGTCAAAAGCACGAAGCTTTTGTTGACACAGGAAGAACATTCGTTCGTTGTACGAAAACAACACAAAGTGCTACGAATATCTTTTTACCAATAAAAAAGAAAAGTCTCTCTGGTGAATGCAAGATTGACTGACAAGACTGCAAGATTTTATATCGACTCAGTATAAAATTGAAAAAAAAAGCTCAAACAGCGAGAAGCTGATCAGCATATTTAGTAATGTTTCTGACATGAGATTCGGACTTTTATGGCAAGATCTCACTAGGTCATGGTGACTCGCTACAAGTTACTTGATTACTAAGTATGAACCTATAACTCTCAATAGCGCTAAAAATTTTATTTTGGGATAAATCAATTATTCCAGCCCAACCAAGCAGTAATACCAATATGTATGAGTACGATTGAAGAGAAGCAGCAATTGGTTGATCTTCACAAAATTCATTTCGTGCATTGATAAAAAGGTTTATTGATAGCATATGATAACTGTTACGAATGTTTCATACAATTTACGAGACATTTGTTCTATGTACAAAATTCATGTTTAAGAAACGAGTTAAAGCTTACGTACAGAAATAAATTTTCAGTGCATATATTAACAAAACCGAAAAAAACACAGTGTTTTACTCTCCATGCTCACAACGTTTCAATAGAACAATTTTTTTTTGATTCTTCAAAAAATAAGTTCGTTTGTTTCTTTCAATTACATGCTGGAAATGACTATACCTAGGTTAAGGGGATGTAATGTTAGCCTAGCTCCTTCATTCGGCCTATGTACCAAATGTGTCATTAATTTAGCGATAATCAACAAAATCATGTTGCTATTAGAATGACCGATGTAATCCAAAGCAATTGAGACAATATTAATCAACTTATAGTTGTTCACTTCTGCGTAAGTTTCGATTTCTTGCACTTTTGAGGCATCATGAATTCACTGGTTAAGCTGAACAGATAATCTACATGATCTTCAAGTGATCTAAATTTGACTTAATTGAACCGATAAAGCAAGTAATGCAGTCTGCATGTACAGAAAATAGTTACACGTTATAAATTAACTGTTCATATAACCAAAATAACAATGATTTTACAAGAAAATCGTAGACCCAATGTTGGGGACATATTTTTTTGTATGTACCCAACTTTGGCCTGTTGTATCAATAACGTAGTAAAAAGGTTGTTATTGGTAAAATTTCAAGTAAAATACATGAGCTTGCGGTTGTTTATATTCAAGGGGCTTATCTAAACACAAACCGAAGGAACAAAATGATTGTACAGTGAATTATAATGTTTTTATTATTGAATGACTGATAAATCATATATGAACATCACTTATGTGTTTCGAGGTAGTTTTACTTTAGTTTGTTTTATGAAATATTGTATTAACTAAATCGAATACTTTAATTCATAAAATTAGAAAAAAAACCGTACAAATACTGCATTTAGTAATATGCAAATGGGACGAAGTTGCATCCACAAATAGACCCGATTTGGTGTTCATAGACCGACATTAAATCCATATCCCTCGAATGTTTCTGACTTTATAAAAAGAGTTGTGTAACTTTTCGTCATACATACTACCAAATGTCTTATCAAATTTATAATAGCAAGTGTCTAACTAGTTACACCTCGCTTACAGCTTAAACACTTTATGAGTTATATTAAAATATGTAATCGATCATTGCATAATAGGCTGAGTTGAGGGACACATACCCTAATTCCCATTTTATATTACTAATATGAATTGGCCGTTAAACAATATGATTGCCAATATTTCAATCACATTGATGAACAATACATTCAAGACTGTCAAATAGTTCATG
Organism: Aedes japonicus; assembly: GCA_034211315.2. Classification (NCBI taxonomy): domain Eukaryota; kingdom Metazoa; phylum Arthropoda; class Insecta; order Diptera; family Culicidae; genus Aedes; species Aedes japonicus. Next base: position 110,466 of record JASCZW010003865.1, read on the forward strand.
AGCATAAGCATTATTGACCGCCCGAGGTTGCTACTCCTTTTGTTGCCAGATCAGCTGTATTACCCAGAGAACCAACAGATGATGCTTGGGAATAACATACATCTTCAATGTGTAAAACCTGATGATCCCAAACTAAGGCAATACCGGCGCCGGCCTCGTTCGAATGCAGGTCAAGTAGGGAATGGGTTGAAATATGTTGACGCGAAACTCGCTTTATTGGAAGCCGCGGAATCCACTGCATTTCCACGAGAAATCACTGGGATTTTGGATAACAGGATTGTGTGGCAGCAGGGTTCGTTTTGGTTAACGATAAGCTGTCAAGGGTAATTAGTACCGATTTCCGATTTTAACCGATTTAAACCAACAGTAAGGTTGCTATTGGGGCCACTCACAAAGTGTGATTGTAGATTTTCATTGGGAAAACAAAATGTTATTTAATAGTGCTGCAAAGCCGATTTTAACCGATTTAAACCAACAGTAATGATGCTGTTGGGGCCATTCACAGAGTGTGATAGTGATTTTTCATTAGGAAAACAAGGTAATTCATTTCAACGCTTGAGAGCCAACTTGGACCGATCTACAAATACACTACAGATGCCGCTAGAGTCCCTTACAAGTGGTTTATTTGTTCCAACATAGGGTGGCTCGAATAATTTGGATCACAATTAATTATGTACCTCACCATTGACCAATCTTAACCGGTGAACCACGACTTCTGATGCTTACTCGATCACTCGCGCAACAAACTATAGGCATCAGAAACAATTGACAAAACACTACGACCGATAACAAAATATTGCGGAACAAAGTATCTACACAACCAATTCAACTGATTCAACCATCGGTTTGGTCGACGCAAACCTATTAAAAATAAATTTAATTAATATGTATACAATGGGTAACAATTACCTGTCTGGCTCAACGTCCTTGAGAGCCCTTACTACATCACAAGTCACCCGGTACATTCATTCATCTTTATGCCTAATCTACACACTTAGAATATTTTACAGTATTCGGTAATTTTTTACCGAACTTTCAACAGCTGAACGTTCGGTAATCCAATTTACCAGATTTCAGTGAAATTTTACAGTATTCCGGTAAAAAAATTACCGGAACTTGTCAAATTTTACCGAATTCCGTTAAATCGGATTACCGAACTGTTCAGCTGTTGAAAGTTCGGTAAAAAATTACCGAACACTGCAAAATTTTCTAAGTGTGTAGCAAAATTAAGGTAAACGAAAAACTAAAACTATCGGACTAGCAGACACAAATTTTAAATCAAATTATCCACACAGCACTGTAAACATCAGGAAAACTGAATGGTGCACCTCTCCTGATGGCTCATGCTGTCTCTTGTCGGGCGTACTCACGTTGCACTCCGTTCAAAATTGTCAAATAGTTCTTTTATAAACTGAATATAAGACATATCGATTATTCCTAGTTTATCATGCTTCAAATCATATGCGCATTTAGTTTTATGGTGAATATTATCACAATAAGACCCAAACATAAATGCGCCTCGGAGATTATGCGAGTTTAGAACAACAAAAACAAAATTGAAGCAAATATATTCGATAAATTAATCATGAATTTCTAACATGAAACTAACATTTATACATTTTACTTTACAATTGCCATGGTCACTATTTGCTACTTGATGCTAATTGTATAACAGCAGTCCGCTTTTATTTTTTCTGACCTAAGAGTTATTGAGTTAGGAAAGAGAAGATTTAATTGGAAGGGAGTTAAAGAGCAATTGACAAAAAAAAGTTATGTTTAAATCACCTATAGAGTAAAATCAATAAAACAGTATTACCAAATATAATGATATTGTGAGTTATGATGCAGTAATAACAAAGATTTAACTGTAAAACCAAATACTAGCCAAATGGCACACAGCGCTGCATGAATCAGATCAGCTCAGAATTGGTAAAAAGCCCTTTTTGAAAACCGGAAATGAAAAATATGTGCAAAAGCCTACCACAGTTTCCGAAATTTTCAAAAGCCTATTACAGATGTAATTTTCTGCGTTATAGAATGGACTTTTATGGAATACTACATATCGTATATTTTGTGTTAGTTAAGCCAGATACCGCCTGAATCAGGTTTGTTATATGAAAATGTAAAGGTCATGATATGATGGAAATAGTACGATATTGTAAAGAACTACCAAATATTGTACATATAATAATAAAACACCGCTATTTGCCTCTTCCAACGTGATATAATGAAATAAAGCTGATCACCTGGCAGCCTAGCAAAATAGCTAAACAAAATTATGCTAATAATGCGAAATAAATTTCATATAAGTATGTAATAAAAAAAGAAGCAAAAAAAACAGGAAAATCTTCGTTAACTCTTATTTCCTACTGGGCCCATAAATGATTATTTATGTCTGTAAAATATAAAATGTTGGATGATAACGAATTTGAGTTGCCGGCGTCGGTGGTGTAGTGGTATACGTGACTGCTACTTGGCACCTCAGTGGGTCTGGGTTCAATCCCAGTACACGTCGGCGGTTTTTATGAGGCAAAAAAATCTGGTCACGTCTTCAGAGAGATAAAGCCGTTGGTCCCGGCTCATATTCATGAGTCGATAGGTAGGGTCCAAGTGGTGGAGTTGTTTCCCTGGCGTCGGTCATTGTCACCATGTGAGGAAATAGGCCGACGAAAAAAAACCAATTTGAGTTTTTTGAATTAATAATTTTGGACGCAATTTCTTTTTTAGAATTGTCGTATATAATACACTCTGAAAAACGTTTAAGAAGGTAGGAAGGTCTTCTCAAATACATAACGTTAGGTGCTAGGCGGGGCAAAACTTACAACAATGCAAATGCGAAGCTGAAAATAGCATTGATAAAAATTGTGAAGGGATGCTATAATATAAAATGATAATAACAACCCGAATAAAAATTTACATCAGGCTGATGTCTGATTTCAATGTCTACATCAACATGAAATTCAAATGTACATCTTACGTTGAACATTAGAGATCAGATCGATTTCGCTGTATTTAGGCAAGGTAACATGATGTTAACATCAGACATTTTCAAACAATTTTTTTCTAATCCAATGTCCCTTTGACGTCATGATTTTGACATTCAAATAAAATGTTTTTCTGATGTTTTAAGATATCAAAGCATATTGATGTTTTCAAATGTATTTGAATAAAACAGCACAGTCAAAGGATTTTTGATGTTTTCAGATGTATTAAAGGTTATGAATAAACATCTTACATATGTTTTCAAGTGTCGATTTTATCCAATAAAAGAGATGATGTATGATGCATTCAGATGTAGAAAAACGTGACGGTGTATCGTTTCTGGATGTTTTCAGTTGTAGATAATAACATTAAAACCAAATAATCTGAAAGCATCAAAATCACATGTTAGGCTAAGGTAAATTTTTATTCGGGTATTGAGTAAAGTACATAAAGTAAATATGCACCAATATCGCCAAAACATATACGATTCGCACTTAATTCTAATCACATCGGATATTTACCGATATTTTATGAGTACAAAATTTTACATCTATAAGAACATGGATTTCAACGCAACGTGTGATTGTTATGACACAAGATGTATTCTGGCTTATTATGAATACAACATTTTACTTCACAAAGACCTTTGATTCTATTGTAACGTTTCATTCTTATGTTGTAAGAAGTTTTCTAATGCTGTAGACCTACAGTCTTTTACAGTAGAATGAAGTTTATTTCTAAGGTAACGGCCAATTATAATGTCATCAGATGTGTTTAGATGTCTTAGGTACACAACATTTCACACATATATAACGTTAGATTGTCATGTAATTTTAGATTCTAGTTTTATTAGACGTGTTCTGATGTTAAATTTAACATCATCAATACGTTTGTTTTTAATGTGAAGTTTAAATATGTTGTATTTATATGTACTAGGGCGTTACTTTGAACTCTGAATACATTTAGAATACGACAACCCACATTCAAATTTAATGTTTGGAAGATGTCTGCTAATATTTTTTACATCATCATTTCTATTCGGGAATTATATTTGTAATGTCTGCATGTCTGCTGATCCTGTTGTTCCAATGGTTGACAGACTTGCACTATCATAGTCACGAGGGAAGAAAAAAAAAATCAAAATTACTATACAATACTTGGGAATTCCATGGAAGATCTGAAATTATATACCGTATAAAGAATACTTCCATTTTTCGTGATTGCGTAAGTTGTGAGCATGCTACCTTACCGGGATGGCGCTACCTACATCGCCTTCGTGCGGCTGCCACCTAATTTATAGTTGACGCAATGCAGCGTTTCTTACTCAACCGCTGGATGCCAGCCTTTGCTGTGCATTGCCAGGACAGATGCTGTGTGAGCTGCATGTCCTTGGTAGACAGACGCTCAGCACGCACCTCCTCAATCTAGCTGAAGTCAGAAGGACAACGGTGCCCAGGCTGCACTACCAGCTAAGTACGCAACCCTTAGCTGGCGGTCTTTGTCATCTCTTGACCCGTGGAAGCATGACGTAGGAACTTGTGAGCACCGGAGCTATGTTGCGGGGACGCACGCTCCATCACAGTTGCCTACTCACCATTTTGCAGCCCATCTACAGGTCATTCGTATTACATTTAAAATTTGGTGTATTTATTTTAAAACATTTCAATTATTTTATATATTCCAATAACTATGCCGATTGGACGAAATCACAGTTTTGCCAAACAGTCAATTTATCTTCGCAATAGCTACTATAAAACTATTTGGTCATTTGGTGACATTCCTCAATGTCAATTTGCCGATGTAGTGTATTTACAGGAGGCAAAATGGTTTCCAAATGCTTTTTCAACTGACCATAATAAGATAACATGAATGAGTCCTTAAACGGCATTTCAAAACAGCATTTTTCGAGTTCATAAAGTCAAAATAAATCCTTTGATAGGAGTAAAACGACCTTTAGAAGATAAGGTTTCAATATCGTTGTAAAGAAGCTGTTTAGTATCTCATAAACCTGACTAAAATTTGAAACCTATTGGCACTTCTTACTGCCATAATAAAACCAAATTGATTTCTAGTTGCTTTCATAAAACTTTAATAAAACTTAATGAACCTTAATGGTTTTGTCAATGTTACCTGGAATTTATCGCGAATAAATTTTAACTAAAACCGCAGGCTACTGCCCTTGCATTGATCGCATCATTTACCAATGTGATCCCCAATCTAAACATAAACTTACCTTACTAACACAATGGCTGGTTATTTTCTGTTTCATTCTGTTAACGAGAATACAACTTTATCCCTTTTCACAGCACCTCCAGCTGCTACTCCAGAGACTCCGGAAGACATCGAGGATAAAAATCTTTCCTGGTTGTTCAACTTTAAGCTGGAAGACTTACCACATTTGTCACCGGAAGCCAAGCGAAAACAAGCCCCCAAGAATGTTGGTCCGACTAGTGGTGGCACTGTGGGTTCCACCCTGCATGCCGCGATAAGTCAACTGGAGCCTGAATCTAGGCTGGACCAAACAACGGCCATCGAGGAAGACGATATGAATGTAGCGGAGAATGTTACTATTGAAAATAGCACAGCAGCAGCTGCTTCTAAAGTGTAAGTCGTTAGCTGTCCCCACTCCCCTTCATTGTGTCTGCGAAACGATTGATTGATAAACATGTTTTCGCTCTGGTATCGCTTTCAGGACAAAGAAGCCGCCATTCACCTACACCGAGCTTATCGAATACGCCCTGGAGGATAAGGGAGAGCTAACAGTTTCCGGAATCTATCAATGGATCTCGTAAGTAGATTTTTGTTCGATTTAAATATATGTCAAGTCCATTAGTTCACCACCCGAATGCAATAATAATGCGATCTACTCAAGGCCAAAGACTTTCGACATTGAGGGCCTTGTCAGAGAGGCACATGTTGCTATTTGTTTACACTTTTCAAGTGTTATCCTATGTTCCACATAGAATGAATGAATGAAAAATCCTTCTCATCATCGCAACTCGGCAACAACAAAAAGCCAATCAACAACTGAGCATTGCGATTCTGGGGAATGTTTTAACTAGGAAGCCACAGCAAATATTTACAAACAATAAACAAAGTGCTGCTCAGACGCCGTTCCGGGAGACCAGAATCAGCTGGTATTTGAAGCGCCACACCCGTTGCTGATTGTAATTGAAGGAGTTGGTAATCTGTTTGTCGTTTGTAAACAAAAATCCGATCATGGTATGCGAAAAAAAAATACGCGTAACTCAAAGTATGGATATACCATATCTATCCTTCGACCCTCGTCGTTAGGAATTTCAACACAGGGGTACTTGGGAGCTACCCAGGGGTAGGAAGCGGACCAGATTGCATATCTAATTGTTGGTATGGCTTCTTTTTTTTTGTTCCGGGTTTTGTGCCATAGTATGTTGTAGTTGTTGTTGTTAGCGACAGTGAACTCTGCGAACAACAAAGTCGGAAAAGGGACCTACTGGCAGACGAGGAGTTAAATATATGTTTTCCGGAGTCACACCGTGTTTTGCTCCTAGGAGACGGCCTTGGCCAAAGTCAAGGAAAAATCGGTATCCTCGCCGACGGGCATATCTGGGTAAATGGGTAAATGAACTGGTTGGAAGGTTGATTGATTGTGGTTCGATTGGCGTGAATTGTAAACAAATTTGTGCACGCAAGCTGACTTTCGCTTGTTTTCATTCGGTTGTTGAAAGCCTGTTGATTAATTGTACGTTCATTGAACCTCAAAAGAGTGTAATGCTGATTTCTTTCTAATTAGTGCCGCCATTTTGAACATAGTTTTCCCTTCCCTTCATTGTGCTACAAAGTTTTGTATCGAACCTAGACATTATCACCGCTGTATCATTTTTACGACCGCAACCTCGAACAAAATACCATACCATTAAGCATCGTTTTGTGTCACATTTTCTGTTCTCTACGCTTCGTTGCTATTGGCCATATCCACCAAGAGCATAAACTGGGACAAAGAGACGAAGTGACATCCTCAAACCACACGTTTATGATTTTCTTTCGTCCCTGTTTTCCCACCGCTCCGATAGGTAGGTCCACTTCGTACGATTTGTGCGCATGTCCAACGTCTCCCGCCTCCTCAGAGAATGATCGGGAAATCAGGGCCGCTTCGCCATCTTTGCTGTCCACCATTACTCGATTCGGCTGTGGATGATGGGTGGTAGGTTGGGATGGTTTGGTTCTACCAGAGTCCAATAGCCTGCGGAAACGCTTTCGAAGGTGGAATGGCTGGGCAACAGTAGGTATGCAGTTTTAATGAGGTTGGTTCCTATTGTTGAAGCAAAGTTTGAGATGGCGTCGTTTGAGGGTGACTTTTGGAATAAAATTTGTGATTTATTGTTTTCGTGGGATTGATTAATTTATGGCGGATTTCTGAAAATGGAACAATTTTCAGAGTCTTGATTTGCCCAGCATTGATCCTTCATTAAACTGTTTGTTGTATGGAGATCATAATTTTTATTTTTTTAGATATTTCGAAGATATCCCTAGTTACAACAAATAAATATTACCATAGACGTTTTGCATCTTCACTTCAGTTGAGCCTTCAACATCCAATCCATTCAAAAAGAAATGAATGATTAATGTTAATTATTGGTAAGCTTGCAAGAATCGTCCGCTTTAAGAATTTTGCAGAGTGCCACGCCAGCGTATAATCACGGCTATAAAATCGCCGCAATGATATTACATGGTGGCTTATGGGAGCGCACAAACCGATGCGGTTAAAAAACGCGGCTGTCTGGGGAATCCTTTCATGTTCCGTACAAGTTTACAGAACGCTCGCTTCTTGATCGATCGCCCTTGCCAGTTGCACGTCTGTTCTTCTTAACCAAGCGAGAACAGGTCTGCAGCGAACCTAGTGTTTCCGTAGTGTGTGTTCACGTTTATTTCGGATATGTGGCACTACGCCACCAGGCTACCATTTGAGAAGCTATGTTGAAACATAACTGCATTGGAAGACAAACCAATCGCCACGAGACCGAACATGGTGGCATCTATCTGGATCCTACAGATATTTGTCGGAAGGTAGTTTTTGACATCCTAGAAAAGATGCTCGCTACGTATTTTGGAACATTTCAACAGCTGTGATCTATAATTCGGGTGTGCCATCCTGTTATTCAAATTCAATTGTTCGTTTTGGTAAAGTTCCCAACTATGTCTATCTTGAATGCTTGGAGAAGAATTTTTTGATCATATCTCTTTCGTTAGAGGAAAACATATTCTAAGACATTCTTCTCCTTTCAGAGAGCGAGTAATAACTTAATAGCTCTCTTACCGCATAAGCAATTTGAACTACGGGTTATGCTTATGTCCCAACCGTTTGAAGGTGAATTGATAGACTAGATGCTCCCAACGACCATTTTTAAATATTTTTTTTTTCATCTCCCTTGTCTTAAAGTAGATAGCAAATCCTTCCTATCTCCAACGTTTACATGGGCGTGGCCAAGTGAGCGATCGAGGAGTGTCTTCGTGGAAGTTATTGCTTGAAGAAACGTATCAGTAACTGGTTCCGTTTCAAGGTGACATGCAATGTTTTTAACAAATCATTACTAATCATAGCTCTATTCATGAGGTGTGAGAAAACTTCTAAGCTTATGCTAATGCTAAAGGCTGAGACAAAAGTTGGTACGCTCCTCGCGCGCCACTAGCACGCCTCTAGTGTTGGGAATCGAAAATATTTGACAGTAGTTTGTCTAAACTTCTATAGAGAACAACTGGTGTAAGTTTGATCAAAGTAGTCGATCACCTTCAGAAATACGGTCAAATGGAACTCGAAAGAAAAAAAAGTATTGTGCACAAACACCTGCAAAATCTGGAGTGGTCCTATTCCAAGCTGGCTAAAGTGCTGAAGAGGCCGAAAACAACAGTGTGTCAAGTGCTCAAAACCTACCAGGAAACCCTGAGTGTGGAACCGATTCAGCGGACCTTCGAAAAAACTAAAACTGGAACTGGAACTGGTCTTTCGATCAGAGATATGGCTAGAAGGTACAACGCCAATCTTCAAACGGTGCGGAATTTCCTTGCCCGGAAGGATACAAGTCGTACAAAGCCAGTAATCAACTGGTATATGAAGCAGAATTCCATGGCCAAAAAGCACGCAAGGCTCTTGGACGACCGTGTTTTGACGAAACACAAGGGCCGCCCTTTGATCGATGACGGAACATACGTCAAACTCGGTTTTAACCCTTATGTCATCGACAGGGTACCCAGGTACCTTTTCATGTTTTACATTACAAAATTTCATAGTTTATTTTAAAACAGAAACCATGGCAACTTTTTGCTTAAAAACATTTTGTATAGTAGTATAGGGGGGGGGACTTCGATTTTTTGCACCCCTTAAGTAACCGACAGGGTACCCGGGCTCTTACCAAATTCAAATGATCATAACTCTGGCAACTATTGACCGATTTTAATTCATTTGGCATCGTTAGATTCAAAAACTCATTCACATTAGGGACATTATCGGCAATAACTATTTGAATTCATCTGGTTCCTGTAAATTCTGGATTCTGGTATTCCATTGTGGGCCATATGACAACTTGTTCCTGGAATGGTGTTCTGTAACAGGTCCCCGTGGGGCCTCGAATGGCCATGAACATAAAGGGTGTATTCGATAAAAATGGCCCACAGAAATTCTTCTGTAACTTTTGGATCGTATGAGTAAAAAACCTAGAAATTTGAGTAGATCTTATCCATAGTGTATTATTTACATCTGCCAAGTTTCATAGTTATACATTCAGTAGTTCCAGTCATGTCGTCGAAACAAGAAATTGTCCATGAGAAAATTTTGTGCACTCACAATCATTTCTAAATGGATTTCTAAAAGGCTTGGAATTGCAAATACAACTGTGTCTCGTATAATAAGAACCTTCAAGGAGCGTCTGAGTGTCCAAAGGAAGGAAGGGAGTGGTCGTAAAAGTGGTCCAATGGACAGTAAAATGGCCAGGAAAGACGTACAACTATTCAAGAACCGTCCAAACATGTCAATTCGAGATGTCGCTAAAAAGTCTAAGGTGTCAGTCGGTTTTGTGCAGAAAACCATGAAGCGTGCTGTGTTACATGTTTACAAAGTGCAAAAAGCCCCAAACCGGAATGAAAAACAAAACATCACTGCGAAAACCCGCGCCCGGAAACTTTACACGAAGCTGCTCACCAAATCCGGTTGCATCGTGATGGATGATGAAACATACGTCAAGGCCGACTTCCGTCAACTTCCTGGGCAAGAATATTTCGTTGCCAAGTCGAAGTTCGATGTTCCGGAGGGTGTTCGAAAGAAGAATCTATCGAAATTTGCAAAGAAGTTTCTAATCTGGCAGGCGATTTGCGGTTGTGGTGAAATAAGTGCTCCCTTCATCACTTCCGGAACAATAAACGCTGCGATTTACACGGAAGAGTGCCTTAAGAAGCGTCTCTTGCCATTCATTAAGAAGCACAAAGGGTCAACTCTGTTTTGGCCTGATCTAGCATCCTGCCACTACGCTCGAAACGTATTGGAGTGGTACCGAGCCAACGGAGTCAATTTTGTGTCAAAGGATATGAACCCACCAAATTCACCGGAACTTCGTCCAATTGAAAAATTCTGGGCAATTATGAAAACGGAACTTCGCAAACATCCCAAAACTATAAAAACAGAGCTAGAATTGAAGAAAATTTTGGTAAAAACAACAAAAACACTGGGAAAATCGGTTGAACAAAATTTGGTGGGTGGAGTGAAAAGGAAGGTGCGGGCATTCGGGATGGGAGACGAAATTGAATAAAACAAATGTTGTAAATCAAAACTCATTAGTAGTTCTTCATTCCCTGAAAATTTCAAGAAAATCCGATAATCAGTTTAATTTTGATGAGTATATATGTGTGTGCCATTTTTATCGAATACACCCTTTATTTAGAAGGATATCCTGGCAATATGGGTTTCAAAATTAATGAAATCTCGCCAGTAGGATATATCTCAACGTTTTGTGGCCATCTGATGATTTATCTTAGGATCTTTCTTTCTGGAACAGGATCCCGTGGGGCCTCGAATGGCCATGAAAATATTTAGAAGGAAACCCTGGCAATACGGGTATCAACAGTGATGAGATTTTGCCAGTAGGATATATCTCAACGTTTTGTGGCCATCTGATGAGTTATCCTCAGACCGGTCTTTCCGAAACAGGTTCCCGTAGGGCCTCGAGTAGCCATGAAGATTTTCTGAAGAAAACCCTGGCAATGTGGTTATCAAAATTAATGAAATATCTTCAGTAGGATATTTCTCAACGTGTTGTGGCTAGTTTTGTTCATGGCCACTCGAGGCCCCATGGGAACCTATTCCGAGATGACCGTTCCAAGGAAAAATTATCAGATAGCCCCACAACGTTGAGAAATAGCTTTGTAATTAAATTTCATGAATTTTAAACCCCATTTTGCCAGGGTTTCCTTCTTAACATGAAAATGGCAAGTTGAGGCCAATCCTGTTCCGGAAAGACAAGCCCGAGGACAAATCATCAGATGGCCACTAAACGTTGAGAACTATCCTACTAGAAAAATATCATCAACTATGCTGCCGTGAAACGCATATCAGTCCCATATGAATAAGAAATCAAGCAAAGGTGGGACTGATATGCGTTTCACGGCAATATGGTACCCATATTTCCAGGATTTTCTAGGGAAAATTTTCATGGCCACACTAGGCCCAACGGAAACCTGTTGCAGAATGACCGATCCAGGAACAAGTTGGCATATAGCCCACAATGGAATAGAAATAGTTTCTAGGAATTATTTCAAAGATTCGGAATTTAACTCCTGGAAATTCAATAGATGTTTACAAAACGTGTCTCCGTACCGGACCACAACCCCGGTATGAGTATGAATGAGTTTTTGAATCTAACGGTACCAAAAGAATTAAAATCGGTCAATCTTTGCCAGAGTTATAATCATTTGAATTTGGTGGGTACCTGGGTACCCTGCCGATCACTTAAAGGTGTTTTTTTTGCGAAGGGTTAAGCAACGCAAAAAGGCAACTTCCTGGACAAAAGTTTACATCGCGACTGGGCGTTGGGTTGTGCCGGGAAAATTCAAGTTCGTGTTTGTCGACAAGTTCACGAAGAAAGCCATGGTTTTCTATTTTAAACTTATTAAATAACGAAAAACAGGTCTTTTTGTGCGTACCAATTTTCTTTAATCACCCTCGAATGTGTAACATGTACGACATGTCTACTCAATAAATCATGACAGCGGTTTACATTTAATTCACATGTAACACTAGTTTACAAAATGAAATACAAAGTGTGAACCATGCGCTGAATTCAATGCCGTGGTAAGAAATTAAAGAACACCCAAGTTCTAAACACAAAAATGTATACTACCGTTCTAAAACGAAACGACAAAGCTGATTACCGTCTCATACGCACACCCTCTGGATGGCCCATCGCATCGAGATGTCATCATTTGTCATAAGTAATAAAAACAGATTTCTAAAGTGCTAATATACATAACTGAATTGATGTCTACACGGTGAAAAATTTCATCGGTGCGCCTCAAATTGCCCGGCGGCGCGGGCTAAAAACTGGAGCAGCGCGCCGGTCGAAAATAGTGGCGGTGGTGGCGGTACGGCACGGCGGCGCACAGATCTATACCACGAGGGGATCATTTTTAACGATTTCTTTACCAACTGTGAAACTATCCCGTTTGGGCCAATCTTTCCGGACGTACACTGAAAGTTAATTTTAGTTTATATTACAAAATCGAAAGTAATACTCACTAATCCATTCGTTGTTTTCGTTGTTTTGAGCAACGAAACTGATTTGTTCTTTTTATGAAGATACATTCGTAACTAATTGCACGTGCAACTGTCAAAAGCACGAAGCTTTTGTTGGCACAAAAAAAACATTCGTGCATTGTACGGAAACAATGCAAAGAGCTACGAATATTTTGTCCCATAGGGTATGTGTCCCTTGACTCAGCCTATTATGCAACCATCGATTACATTTTTTATTATAACTCATAAAGTTTTTAAGCTGTAGCCGAGATTCAACTATTAAAACACTTGCAAAAATAAGTTTAATAAGACATTTGGTAGAATGTATCACGAATAGTTATACAACTCTTGTTATAAAGTCAGAAACATTCGAAGGATATGGATTTAATGTCGGTCTATTGGTGCCAAATTGGGTCTATTCATGGATGCAACTTCGTCCCATTCGATGGATTTATTACTAAATGCAGTCTTTTTACGGTTTTTTCTTCAAGTTTTATGAATTAAGACATTGCTAGCTGTATTTCATTTACTTATTACAACATTCCACAAAACAAGCTCAAGTAAAACTACCTCGAAACACTTAAGTGATGTTCATGTACGATTTATTAGCCATTCAATAATGAAAACATTATAATTCACTATACAATGGTTTTGTTCCTTCGGTTTGTGTTTAGATGAGCCACTTGAATATAAGCAACCGCAAACTCATGCATTTCTACTTGAAATTTTCCAATAACAACCTTTTTTCTACGTTATTGATACAACAGGCCATAGTTGGGAACATACAAAAACTTATGTCCCCAACATTGGGTCTATGATTGTTATTTCATATTTCATCATTGTTATTTCAGCAATGGGAACAGTTAGTTTGTAACGTGTTACTATTTTCTGCACATCCAGACTGCATTGTTTGCTTTATCGACTCAATTAAGCCAAATTTAGATCACTTAAAGATAGGTAGAGCATCTGTTCAGCTTAACCGGTGAATTCATGATGCCCCAAAAGTGCAAGAAATCGAAAATTAAGCGAAAGTGAACAGCTATAACTTGATTGATATTGTCTCAATTGCTTTGGATATCATCGGTCATCGTAATAGCAACGTGATTTTGTTGATTATCGCTAAATTAATGACATATTTGGTACATAGGCCGAATGAAGGAGCTAGGCTAACATTACATCCCCTTACCCTATTAAAAAGAAACGTCTCTCTGGTGGTTGCATGAAGGACTGACAGATCTACTTTATCGACTCAAAATGTAGTTGACAAAAAAAGCGCAACCACGTGGAATTGTCCAGCGTTTTTTTTATTGTTTCAGACATAGGGTTCGAACCTGAATATTTGAAAAGTGCAGATTCTAAATCCGTGGTTGATCTCACTAGGCCACACTGACTCGTGAGAAAAATCTTGATTAATGAGCATGAAGTTATAGCTCACGACAGCGCTTTGATTTTTATTTTGGGATAGATAAATTGTTTCCGCCCATACCAGCAGCAACACAATCATACATGAGTACGGTATAAATGAGAAACAGCGATTGGCTGGTCATCACGAAGTTCATTTCGTGCATTTTACAAAAAGGTGTAATGATAGCATTTTACAAGATAAAACGCATTATGAATGTTTCATACAAAATACGAGACATTTGTTGTATGTACAAAATCCATGTTTACGAAACGCGTGAAAGCTATTTTACGAAAATAAATTTTCAGTGTAGTGTTCATTACGAGCTCGACTGTCCCATTTGCACAGAAAACACATCCCTATGTATTCTTGTTACAATCCAGTCAACATGGCAACAATTTTAAGATCGGAACAAATTTTCCAATTGTGCTCATTTTTATTCATCAAAATGCACAAAAAAGCCATTGATTCATACGTCTCCTTAATATTAATGGCATGAGCTAATGGAATACAAGGTTTCTCATATCCTTAATGTAGTAGAACGGTTTTCAAACTCACCTTGCAGCTATCGATGAATAAATGCCATTCGTCTGAATCATCAAACTCTTCATTAAGGGCAAAGTCAGTCGAGGATCTGAGAATAACGACCGATTTGAAAATAATTGAATGAACTGCTCTATACATTGAACAAATCACCAACACATCTACACTATGGTACATAATGAACATTTTATAATTCTTTTTGTTGATATATTTTGCCGAAGAAGTATTGTTATCATAAAAAAACTAAGAATGATGAAAAAAGATTCGCAGAAGAGATCTTCTTTAAAATATTCCCAGTTGTGTTGTTCATAAATAGTCAAATATTTCCAGAATATTCATTATATTCTGATCAAGGTACAACAAGATTCCTTATATTGTTAAATAATTTTGTTCAAGTACGTGAATCCAGCAGTTTTTATTTCATAGGGGAATGTATATGAAGATAAATATAAGTAGATGAACATAAATCACATTGTCATAGATTCAATAGAATAAAATTATTTTTATATTCTCCATTCATAGCGAGCAAAATAATAGCTGAATAATATTTAACACATAAGCAACACTCAAACGGCATAATGGCAAAGACCCACTCTGAACATCGAAGTGAACTCAACTGTGTTCCTGCATTCATCGCTTGGCATCCGTTTGAATGTAGAAGTACGGATGAAAAACATGTTTCTTTCACACCGGGATTACTCGTTACCGTTTACGTTTTCCGTTTACCGTTTACGTGGCAACAACATGCTTTGTTCTCTGTAAAATGATATTTGTCAACTTTCTTGTGACGAATTCTGTAAGAAGAAATTTTGACCTCCTTGCTCAGCGTGTTGTGTTTGAAGCGTGATGCCAGCAATTCGGATTTCTCCCTCGATGAGTCGAAGTCTCGCACCAAATCATTAAATTCGGATTGTGTAAACAATTTTGGGTTTCTTTTCAATTTCACCTCGAATTCCTCCTCGCTTTTTCAACGGTTGATTCAGCAGTGAGGATTCTATTTCGCCTGGGATAAACAGGATACGGGACTGAACTTGAGTTATAAAGGGTGTTTGCGATAAAAATTTGGTCGACTTAAACATGACGCATTTCCTTTCATCGTACATTAAAAAATTTTGCACACTCTTTATTTTGAAGATGTGTGCGTGTAGCATCATGCCTCTATTTTGATTTTGAGATTAGCAATTCAGTTATCAAAATGTCGTCGAAGGAAGAGAAGCAACGCATCAAAATTTTGCACGTGCATGGCGAAAATCCAAACTACTCTCACGCCAAGTTGGCGAAGTTGTTGAATGTGCCCGCTGTTTCAAGCGGAACCCCAACCTCTCTGTCCAAGATGTCGCAAAGAAGCTGAGAGTGGCGCCTTCAACCGTGGATAGAGCTAAATAACGAGCTGGACTGTCGACTTACAAGAAAATGGTGACTCCAAATCACGACGTCAAACAAAACACGTTGGCCAAAGCACGATCGCGAAAGTTGTGCACGACGATGCCGAAAAAGTTTGATTGCGTGATACAGGACGATGAAACTCACGTCAAGGCAGACTTTAAACAGCTTCCTGGACAGGAATTTTATACGGCAACCGGACGGGAAAAGGTGGCAGATATTTTCAAGCACACTAAACTGTCAAAGTTCGTGAAGAAATATCTGGTGTGGCAGGCCATCTGTACCTGTGGCTTGAAGAGCAACGTTTACATTGTGAAAGGAACCGTCAACCAGGAAATATATCTGAGCGAGTGCCTGCAAAAACGTCTACTGCCTTTCCTGAAGCGACACAATTGATCCGTTATATTTTGGCCAGATTTGGCATCTTGCCATTACGGAGAAAAGGCCATGAAGTGGTTTGCTGCCAACAACCTTCAAGTGGTGCCTGAGGACAAGAACCCTCCCAACACGCCAAAGACCCGCCGAATCGAACAATATTGGGCGATCATCAAGCGGAACCTTAAGAAGACTCAAAAATCTGTTGTGAGTGAGAAACAGTTCAAGGCAAACTGTCGTTCTGCGGCGAATGAAGTTAACAAGGAGACTGTACAAAATCTTATGGCAGGTGTTAAACGAAAACCTGACAATTCGCATTCGGTAAAAAGGAAGCTAAGTTGAATATTTCTCCTGTGTTCTGTATTAATTGAACTTGAAGAAGACAAAGAATTTGACTTATTAATAGAAACTTTTATCGACTCACTCACATTACTGTATGACCAAATTTCGATCGGAACACCCTTTAGAGGCCACTTGTGGATACTCAACTGTTTTGTAACGTCCTTGTTGCATAACTTTTGTTAAGCAGAAACAACAATCCGTTGCATGACAGAACGGTCCTCCTTAGCACAGTCGGTAAAGGCGCGGCTACAAAGCAACACCATGCATGCTGGAGGCGGCTGGGTTCGATTCCCGGTCGGGTCTAGGAATTTTTCGTTAAGGAAAATTTCTCGAATTATAGGGTATGATTGTTCTTGTCACACAATCATATTAATGCAAAAATGGTACCTGACATCGAAAGTTCTCAATTAATAACTGTGGAAGTGTAGTTAGAACACGAAGTTGAGAACAAGCAATAAGCAAATTGTGAAAGCAATAAGCTTGGAATGTTAAATAAGAGAAGAAGAAGCATGGCAGAACGGTCAACGCCAAATGGTGGACATGTCCAATGACAAATAACGACTGAGAGATAACAAATAAGTGAGTTAGCAAGTAAGACATTGACACTTATTAAAATTAGATGATGTAAGATAATGTCGACTAGAAAAATACTAAGTACTTCGATGGTATATATCGTTTATATGAAAGTTACTCAAGAAATCAATGTAACTTGCGCCTGACATCCACCTATCCAAGCTCGTTTTGCACGAACTATATAAAACTTTTGGAATCCACAGCTTCGTCAAAGTCTCCAGGATCAATTGGATATGCAGTTTGCCACAAAGCAGTGAAATTTATCGGTTTTGAAAAAAAATGTTGCCACAATCATAACAAAACTGTTTGGAATCATTTTTACTATTTAATACACTTTTTGTCGTACACATGGTTAAGTAATGTTGAAGCAAGAAGCTGTCCAATTGAGTTGATTGCGTTAGGTTCTCTCAGAGAGGTCTCACAAACACTTGCGCAAAGTACATTGTTGAAAATATCCCATTTTATTGTGCGTGACAGCAGGCAAAGGTTGAAAACAAGCTAAAGGTAATGTTTCTATATTCATGTATAAGAGAATGTATGTGTGCATAAATTTGTAGATGTTTGTGCGTACTTATATACACTCAGCAGAATTATCTTAAGAATTTCATAAGGTTGAACTTATGAACGATGCTATGGAATTTCATAAGGCTGACTTACGAATGAATTTTGTTTCAGACGACGATGTTCTTGAGCGCGTTTTAGCTTTTCTGATTACAAGTGTTGATATGTACTAGTGGTCAAGTCACTGGACCAATAACCTCAACGTTCAAAGTTCGAATCCAGGTTACTACATATTTTTATTTTTTCAACATCATTATATTTCATAAGATAAATTTATGAAATTCATACTGATTTCCTATAGCAAATAATCATAATGCAATCTTATGAATATCTAAAGTTTATTGCGCTGAGTGTACGAGTGTTAAATATCTCTAAGATTTTTTTTCAATAGGGCAAATCTAACAATGAGAGATTCGCTCCTCTCTCGCTCTCTTTCATTTATTACAATGCCATTATTAAACTTCTGAAGGAATTTTTAAGTACTGATTGAAACACAACATTGCTGGCTAGCATATTCTATAAATAGTAGAATGAAAAACGCTGAATGGAATATGAATGAAAGAGAAAGTTATCAAAGAGAGTCTCTCAATTTCAGATTCGCCCTAATGAAAAAAAAAACCCTAGATCTATTCTTTTTAATATCATTTATACCTTAAATTTTCATGATTTTACAAAAGTACTCATAACTTCGACAACTTTCGACCGATTTCGTTCATTAAAAGCGCATTTTCTTCAGTTTTTAATGCTCAGAAAGTACATGTGGAATCCAGTCCGACCAGGTATTCTCTCCTTGCTTCCAGGCTTATTTGCCAAGGATAGAGCGTTTTTACTCGCTAAGTAATTGAAGAAATTCCGTATAGTTTCACGTGGATGGTCTGAAGCGGTAGTTTCAAAAAGTCAACAACTAACTAATACTATTATTAGAAGCACAGTAGCACGCTAAAGTATATCATCGGCACATTTGTTGCTTATTGCGTAAACAACACTTGAAATGCATACATTGAATTACTCAGTGAAGATGATTTCAAGACGCACAATGTTTTTTGGCTAATGTATTCGGTTCATATCCATACCATCGTATTTGAAGGTACCAATTCCCCAACTCATACATGTTGCAAAACAACAAAATCAATACTGTCATTTCGTGTTCAGCAATTGGACACCCCCATTTCCTTGTCTCTTCTGGCTTTCCATCGCCGCAAAACTTGTCATGTTGGGAACGTTGTAAATCGCCTTTCTCGGTTTTTGACGAATGGCTTTCTTCCGTGTGATGCGCGGAATGAATATTATTACGATTTTCCCGCAACATGATTGATTTTCCTCCCATCGACCATCTCTCTATTCTATTCAGTCCGAAATGGGAGCATGTTACCGGCAGCGGGTGTGGTGGCGTTGGTTGCAGATATTTTCATCCATCCTCGCTTGGCTGTCATTGTCGGTGACATGTGATTTATGCGAGCATTTCAATTCGGAGGAGCTCACTGGCTGTGGAAAATGACCGAAAAGCAAAGTAATTTTGAGTAACTTAAAATGCGGCCATATTTTGTCCTGAGCTCTTATTTTCTGACTCATAAACGAGGAAAATGGTTCACAGGAGGACGGGCTACCGCACAGGCGCGTGTCCGTTTTCGTTGCCTTCCAACTGCGAAGGGGGCGTCATTCGACTCCCCCGGGCTTCAACTCAGTGCTGTAGCGAAAATTGAAGTCGGAAAAGTTTTTTTCGGGGGAAAATTTTCCTTTCTAAATCTCGTTTCCGACCGAGGGGGCATTCAAATTGGTAAAACTAGTAGTAGCGTAAGTAGTTGGATAGCCTAATTGACTCCAGACACGAACAACTATGCGAATCGTGGCCATCGCAGCTTGTACTTTGTCGGGTGCATCGACGATCGATGGTGACAGAAAGGGAAAAAATGTCATAAAAAGCAGTGAGTTATGGATTCCACACGGTCACGAAAGTATGTTGCATAATTTGAATATTTTCTTCATGCAACTCGACTGTATGACTGGAATCAGTTTCAATTTGAGATTTTTCTTGGATAGAGAAAATTAAATTTCTGTGTTTTACTTTTTCTGGCTAATGCGCCCCAACTGGAGGAATACGTCTGCTCTCAACTAAGAACGAATTGAGAGATGTGAATCTCTTTCCGTTTTTGAATGAGCACAAGTTTCGTCGAATGAGGGGGTGCGATCTGAAACTGGTTCATAAACCAAGGATAAAAGGTAAACGTAAATATATCTAAAGCGATAAAACTGGGAAACAACGGCACAGCCATAGTTTAATGTGTTTTCCGATCGATGTCAATTTGGCTGTCCATTCGAACTATTGATATGGGGTGGAAGAGACCAGCGCTGCTTATTCTTTGATTCATTTTTTGGCTGTTCAACGAACACAAATTGGACGGTGAAGAAGAATGCATTGTTGCAGTAAATTTGTTCGCTTAGAAGGTCTCTTTCGTCTTCTTTTAAGTTTTCAACGGTTATAAAGCGAGAGTTTTGCCGTCATTTATTAAAATAAACTCTTTCCTTTATTTGCCACGTAAATTTGTTTTATTATTTTGCGTTTTAAGACCATACAACACTCAACTTTTGCAAGTAGTTTCAAAGGCTGACATTTTTTCTGCTACAAAATACATTACTTTCAGGGGAAAAAAAACCTTGAGCAAAGATAAGAAAACACTTTCGAATGAAAACTAAATAGATACAATTCGTAATCAGGATTAAACAACTCAGGAAAAACTATCTATTACCAAGCCGTGCTCAAAGGACTATTTTTCAGCAGTCCAAAATACAAAAGATGTCATCGTTTTGAATTCAAGAAAAATAGGTTTACTGAGCAGTTTAGAAGTTCATTCAAAATTTGAAAATGTATGCATGTATATAAGGTAACTCCCATCCCTTGGAAAATCATTTTTTATATGCAGCTTCACTTAATAGCAAGATCAATTTGAATTATCGGTCAGACTTCACACTGCGTTGCTAGTATCGTTGTATGAAGGATCAAAAACGGAGGGACAGACCAGCAAGCAGATTTAATCCAACAGCAGAACGATCCAACAAATCAAATAACCGAATTCGCAATATTTATTAAGCTATCTAAGCTGGTTGCGTGCCCTTCGTCACTCTAACTGAAATTGCTGAAGTATAAAAACCGAGAGGAGAGAAGTAATTCTGCACACCCACGTTGATAATAGAACGTGGTCAGCAATAAAAATCTAAAAAAATATCTCTCTCTCTCTCTTGAAAATTGCCAAATCAACCGTGTATGATGTGCTCAAACGTTTCAGGGAGCAAAAGAGCGTGGATTGAGTGCCTCAAGGTAAGCGTTGTAGTGGAACATATGACCGCAAGCTGAACCAGAAGGTGTTGAGAACCGTCAGACCAAACCCTGGACTATCAGATAATGAAATCGCACAAAAATACGCTTTTGCTCGAGGTGCCGTTCGAAGAATTCGTTTGCGAGCAGGATATCGTTCTTATCGTGCCAGCAAGTAACCAAACAGAACGTTGAAGCAAAGTTTCGTCACCAAAACTCGAGCTCGGAAATTGTACCAGCAGGTTTTGACGAAGTACCAAATCTACATGGCGACGGCACGAAGAGATGTTCCTGCGAAGTTAAAGTATGCTTTTATGGACAAATTTGACAAAAAAAAACAAGGGATATGCAGCTGTGGAGCAAAGACCAAAGTGTTCGTGACGAATAAGACGAAGGACTCTGTAGCTGTACAAGGAAAAATTGCCTCAGAAACCGCGTACTACCTTTCATTAAAGCCCATAAAGGCCCGTGAAGTTTTGGCCAGCTTTGGCGAGTTGCCACTACAGCCGGGAAGTCATCCAGTGGCACCGCGATAATAACGTAGATTTCATCAACATAAATCCACCCAATTGCCCGCAGTTCCGGCCATCGATAGATTTTGGGCAATTATGAAGCGAAAGCTTAAGAAAAATGGAAAACGGCTCGGGGCGCGACTCAGATGACCAAAATGTGGAATAAATGTGCCAAGGAAGTTGACTCTTGAGGTGTGCATCGTTTAATGGGAGGAATAAAGAAGAAAGTGCAAATTTTCATTAGAAATAAAAAGAAATGATTTGAATTAATATTTTTATTTTTAGTAAATTACCTTTGTTTTGATGTATCAAACTTATTTGCATGTCAATATGTTACCGAGAAACAGATGATTTTATTAGTCCGGATTCTAAATGGACATAGCTTTAGTGTAAAAGATTGTAGACTTCATAGCACAGGAACATATCGCATGCCATACCAGCACTTTTCGACCAAACTTCTCTACTTGAATCGACCTGTCTGCATCGCTTACATTCTTCCCTACAACGGCAGGGTAATATTGTGGACCTGGCAAGGTTTTTGAGTCCTCTGTGATATAAAGAGTGTTCTGATCAAAATTTGGTCAAGCAGTAATGTGTGTGAGTCGATCAAAGTTTTTGTTATTTAGTCAAATTTTTTTTCTTTTTCAAGTTCAGTTAGGAGAAATATTCAGCTACCTTTTCCTTTTTACCGAATGCGAATGGCCGGGTCTCTCGTTTAACACCTGTTATAAGATTTTGTACAATATCCTTGTCCGCTTTTATCGCCGAACGCCAGTTTGCCTTGAACTGTTTCTCGCCCACAACAGCTTTTTGAGTATTCTTAGATTCCACTTGACGATGGTCCAATATTGTTCGATTGGGCGGAGCTCTGGCGTGTTGGGAGGGTCCTTGACCTTGGGCACCACTTGAACGTTGTTGGTAGCATACCACTCCATGGCCTTTTTTCCATAATGGTAAGATACCAAATTCGGCCAAAATAGAACGGAACAATTGTGTCGCTTCAGGAAAGGCAGTAGACGTTTTTGTAGGCACTCGCTCAGATATATTTCCTGGTTGTAAATGTAAACATTGCTCTTCAAGCCACAGGTACAGATGTCATGCCACACCAGATATTCCTTCGCGAACTTTGACAATTTAATGTGCTTGAAAATATCTGCCACATTTTCCCGTCCTGTTGCCGTATAAAATTCCTATCCAGGAAGCTGTTTAAAGTCTGCCTTGAAGTAAGTTTCATCGTCCTGTACCACGCAATCAAACTTCGTCAGCATCGATCGTGCTTTGGCCGACGTGTTTTGTTTATCGTCACTATTCGGAGTCAACACTTTCTTGTAAGTCGACAGTTCAGCTCGTTTCTTAGATCTATCCACGATTGAATGCGCCACGTCCAGCTTTATTGCGGCATGTCGGACGTAGAGATTGAGGCCTCCGGCTTTCAGTTTCCCCCCGATCCAGCTTTCCTAGCTGTCGACAAACGTTCAACGAATACTTTGAATACATTGGGAACCGTTGATTTAGCCACATTCAACAATTTTGCCAACTTGGCGTGAGAGTAGTTTGGATTTTCGCCATACACGTCTAAAATTGTGATGCGTTGCTTCTTTTCCTTCTACGAAATTTTGATAACTGAAGTGCTTATCTCAAAATCACAATGATGCTACACGCACACATCTTCAAAATGAAAGGTGTTCCAAAAAAATTAAATGCACAATAAAAGGAAATGCGTTAAGTATAAATCGACCAAATTTTGATCGAAACACCCTTTAGATAGGGAATAGGCGTGGTGAAGCTTTACTTTGCCAACGAAAAGAGAACCTTATAGCTGACCAAGCCTTAAATAATTATTGTTAGGCTGCACATGCATGTCATAGTTTAAAGCGACTCTACGACTTAGAGATTACGATTAGACACATAAAAATAAGGCAACGAACAAACCAGTAAACGTAAACTTTTCTGCAACAGAACTGTAGAATTTAACTGAATAACACAGAAGACAAGAACTGACTAAGGCGGGTGAATTAAACGTGCAAAGACGAGGTATACATCGATGACTTTCAGAGCACATACGAACTAAACATCGGTTTAGGACTGAAGAAGTTACAGAAAGCCCTCTTGAACTTATTAACGCAACACTAACCGACTAGTTAAATAACATTAAGAGATGCAATGGTCTCCCAAACTCATTTTAAAAGAAACTTCTCCCATGGGTCCCATCAGTAAACCATAAAAATACTGTTGAGACTTATGAGACATTTAACATCAGGCATTACTAAAACTGGAAGAATTCAAATATTTTGGTTATACAATAAACTTATATATTTTTGATTCGCGAACACTGCTCAAACGAACTTTCACAGCATATAAATGACATTCTAAACAAGAAAAGACTGACGAAACGACACCATACAAAAAAGTGGACATGAACATGACTGAAAGAAAGGAAATGGAAACTTGAAAATGTAACACCTTTTGAGGCAGTGTCGACAGCGTCTCTATGGACGACATGATCCTTGTACGGCTGGTGAAATGCTTCAAAATGAGTTAAATTATATCCTTCTAACGCACAAGGAACAACACGATAGCTTCTTATTTTTGGTTCGAAAAAACTGGATCGGAAGACCCTTATTTATAGCTTATAAATGACACACTCCACGGACTAAACAACATAAGACTGAAAAAAAATAAAAAAAACGCCACATTAAACTTGTAAACGTAACACTGACACTGAAAAACCAGACGAGAGGACTCAAATTCCCAAACGTGGCTTCTCCCGAGTCATTTGCTACAGCGTCTTCTTGGACAACATGTACCAAGTACGGCTGGCAAAATGACTCGAAAAGATTTACGCAACGATATCATCAAAGACCTGGTGTTAAAGTTTCTACTCTATTCAGACTCCCGCCAGTAAACTTACACAAAAAAAAGGCCCTGAATGAATATTTTTTCATATATTTTACAGTGTTGCCAACATTTTTATTTTTGTGGTTGAAATATTAAATTGCGTTTTTCTCAAAATGCCCCCACTTTTTTCAATTTGTATTGCTCAAATGTGTTCAGCAGACTTTTTTACATAAGAAACACTTATCGAGAAAAAAACAATTTGCTCCGTCATGGAGATATTTACTTTTAAACATATCAAGTTTATGTTCAATGAATTAAAATTTAACAAATTGTGTAAATATATTCAAAGTGTTTTTTGAAAATGGGTCTAATAACAATCACAATAGGTGATTGTGCTAGCAATTATTTATTGCCAGATTCCAATTCGGATTTCGCAGCCGCATACCAGTGGAAACAGACAATTAGAGAAAAACCTTCAGTGTTGCCATTTGACGGTTTGTTTGTGATTATTTTTCAAAACATGCTAGGATTCTTTTTTTTGTCAATCGAATCATCAAGCTATCTATCTTTCTAAAAAAATGAAATGGAACGGTATGTCCGAATTTTACTCAAGAACTGGTCTACAGATTTCCTATTTTTTTAAATCTGTTCTTCTTTGGCTGCATCGGGTTAAAAAAAAACGTACGAACTAACGGTACGAGGTTTGCCGGGTCAGCTAGTTACGAATAAAAGTGCAATATTATATTCCACACATAATTAACAAATTCCACTGAAAATAAAATGAATATCAAAATTTATTTAATGCTGCGTTTTGCCTTTGCAGTAAGTGTTGAATTTTTAAGATTTATCAAAATCATAAGAACAGTGGCATCGGTTGTTGGAGCTGCCGAATGCATTCCGAGGATTCCATGAATGGGTTGAGCATTAGCAAATCTGACTGCCAAATATTCTTTTTGCTTCTTGCACTGCCGTGATTCCATAAACTTCACATTCAAGTTGTAATTGCAGCGTGACCAAACATACAACTTTTTTGGAGTTTGTATGGTAGATCCTTGAAGACTAGCTCTCGTCGTCAATCGTTTTAGAGTTCCACCTAATCCATCGCTTGGACCTTTACCGTATGAAGTTGCAACAAAAGCCAAAGTCTTCTCGATGGTACAGCAAATTCAAGATGTTAGCCTGTTTTTGTTCTGTGTACCAGCATCGTCAGAGAAGTGATTATTGTTTGTCAGCTTAGCCAGAACTTCTCCTTCGGTCAAGTTGTTCCGAGTGAACTGGTAGAACTCTGCCTGTTTCGCTGCAATATAGTCATGCTGCTTCTAACAACTGCGGCTTCTTCGAGAAATGTTTCAATGAATGTATCAGCGTCACAAACTACTATCTACCAGCTTTCTTGTTGCGTCCATTGTTTGCACGATATTTCCTCAACCGAAAAAAAGCTCCTACTAGAACAAACTCTGGTAGGCGCAGCTCAGGAAACTTCGAAAATTCGATGTTGATATCGGGAAACTTTTCTTTGAAAAAACGGTATGTTTCGCTAAGGTTCGCCAGCACTAATCACTTTTGCTTGAGGATACGAGATGTTCCCTCCCGAACACTTTTACAACCCCATCTTACCAGCTTTATTTACTCACGGTAAAACGCTTTTACTTTGTGCACTATGTCTCCCGAAACACGATGGCCTTTTTTGGGGTAAGAGGAACAGATAATTCCTTTTTTTAACGCACTTTTTCATGGGTCGCACTAACCTCTCAGAGCACCGAAATTCTTCTGTAGATTGAAATGCAAACGATTAATTACTTTCTTTGAATTTTCTGCACCAAGTTATCACTAACGACTGAACCACTAAACAGAGTTTAATTTGATCTCACACGATATTTATAAACAAACTTGTAAATTATGATGTAGACCAAGCAAAACTGCTATTATTTGAAAATTTAAGCGGTGTTTTTCTTTTATATCTGCCTTGATGAAGTATAACAGATTATATCAGAGTGGTTGAATAAACAAATTTTGAAAACATGAAATCTTTAAAAACCGTCGAAGCAAATTGTTTTTTCTCGATAAGTGTTTGTTATGTAAAAAAGTCTACTGAACACATTGGAGCCATAAAAATTGAAAAAAAGTGGGGGCATTTTGAGAAAAACGCAATTTAATATTTCAACCACAAAAATAAAAATGTTGGCAACACTGTAAAGAATATGAAAAAAAAAGTATTTGGTAGCAAATTTAACTTCCTTTAAGAAAAGTATCTAACATTGTTTGTAGCTCTATTATTCATTGATATATTCAAAAAACAAAATATGAACTTTTCAAAAATCTCAAAAAATGGGGGCAGCGCATGGGTCGAGGAGTTCACCGATTGATCTAAAACTTTGGATTTTTAATTAATAGCCTATAAAAAGTATATCAGCCAATTTTGGTTCGAATCGAAGAGGGTCGATGTTTTTCTCCGGTCACTTGATATGGAATGACCCATATGCAACTAGCGATTTGAAATTGGTTCACGGTTGTAGAACCCCTTGGTCCGAAGTACACCTTAAAGCCAGTACCTTTCTGTAC
Source organism: Aedes japonicus (assembly GCA_034211315.2). NCBI lineage: Eukaryota > Metazoa > Arthropoda > Insecta > Diptera > Culicidae > Aedes > Aedes japonicus. The sequence goes on from JASCZW010003865.1 coordinate 137,609, forward strand.
ATATTTGCGCCTTTGTTTTGATTTGCTGTGCTATTTTGACATAATATTTGAGACACTCTCAAACTGTTCGTGTGAGTTCATGATTAGGGGCACATTATCAAGCCTGGGACCGAGCTTGGGACCGATATGCTAGTACTGACTGAGCCAAGAAAAAAATTGTATTTTATAATTATATGGATCGTCCGTTTGATGTCCGTAATTAGTCCGTGGTATAACGCTGTACGTTGTATGTCTGTCCCAGGCATTACTGGGCGTCTATATCACAGAGGGTGTAAAGCATTAAGTCATATTGTTTGATAAACGGGGCTAGCGGGTGATCAAAAATAGGCATATCTGAAACAGAAAATTTTCTTTCTCAATTTCCAAGCATCAACCCAAATAACACTCCATTAATGATCAGCAGCGTCTATATTCTTGACTCAATCTCTTTATGCCTTTTAATTGGCTTATCGTGGATGATCATGATTCATTCACCAGAATTGTATTCACATGTGTTTTAGGTGCGCTTTACACCATTTGCACTTACCTACTTCTGCTATGGAAAGTCTTCCACCACTTTCAAGCACGGAACACCTTGGCCAGTCTTCTGTACGTAGACACTCATACGACGAGATAATTTATGACCTCAACTTGCCCTGGCGTTCATACAAATCCTAATACCTACGTCCCCCGCTACCTTTTCGCTATTCGTGTCCCGAAGATGACGGAAAAACGTATCATGCTATCTATTTCATACACGGTTATAAAAATTAAGGAATGATAGCGGGAGGCACTGAAACGGGAACTAGGTTCCACATGAATAAACATTTACATTTTATGGACTGCGGATATTGGTTTCCCTGCGTCCTGCCGATCCTTTGCGTTCAAAATTCCATACAGGACCCTCGTCGATCTATCTATCTAGCTATCTACATTATAACCGATTGGAGCGCATTCGAAATTGTACTCAGGGCTCGCCGTGTGGGCTCCTGGTGCATGATTAATGGTTTCAGCGTAAACATTTTACGAGGTTTTTCCCTATCCCTGAGACACCACCACGGCACCATACCTAGGTACATATCAAGTGAAGTGAAGGTGGTATGCACGTGCACGGTCTCCTGTTGAAATATCGTTAAACGAAGGGGAGGAATATGGCACACAGGCTTTCGGACAGATACAGGTGTGTAAAGGCCATTCGGTGCAGTTAAGTGAAGCATTTTCATGGTTCACTGAGCATCGCCCATCGGTCACGAAGGACTGAGGACCTGGGGATGGACGGAGACGCACGGTACGCCGTGACAGACAAATTACCATTGAATTGACGTTGCTCGAATGGAAGCCTTCCATTTTTAGTTACTGGAGAAAGGATTTGTTTAAAGGGCTGGGACGACTACGGCTGACTATTTGGTTATGCTCGGTCAGCGAAGCGTGAGAACTATTGCAATGCGATGAAGGGATGAAATTTATAGGATAATCATAGTAAACTGTTTACGTTTTGTTTGACTATACTTTTAGGGATCACTTTCCGTTCTACAAGTCCAATGATGATCGTTGGAAGAACTCGGTTCGTCACAACCTGTCGATCAACCCGCATTTTCGGAAAGGTAATAAAGCTCCACAAGGTGCTGGCCACCTGTGGACTATCTCCAGCAGGGATTCGGAGGCGAACTTCCTCGCTTGGGAACATGTGAGTTCGATTATCCTTGTTATTAAGTCTGTTCAAAACTTACGGCTTGGAATTTCCAGAAACGTCAACGGTTAGAGCTGTTCTTTAAAATGGAGGCAGCCAACGCCAAAACTCAAAGAGAACCCCCACCCGGTTCACCCAACCAAGACGAAGTCGCTGCAGCTACGGCCAGTTTAGCTCAATATGACCCACAATCTCCGGGACACGGATCTACCAGCGAGGTTTGTACTTACATCGAATAAAATATTCATCATATTGTTTATGCCATGTCACCTACAGTCCATAGATTACCGCCTTTCGCAGCCGGGATCATCTGGCCAACACCTTCAGGCATCACTCGGCCAACAACAACAGCAACAACAGCAGCCAATGTATGCTAGCATTCAGAACAATCAATTTGAGGTCGTTCAGGGTGACGAACTAAAACGATCAGCCGGGGAAATTTTGAATGGAATTCGCCGGAACGTTGAGGTTCAAATTGTTCATCCGATAAATTCGAACAATTTTCAGGCTTATGCTTTACTGGATTCCGGTAAATTATTGATGCATGCTCCTCCTGAGCATCTGTCTAATTGTTTTGATCATTTCAGACTACTACCTAGCGGACTATCTGAATCCGGTCTCAAAGGAGGAAATCGTTCAGGAGTGCGGGCTTCGATCGGCCGCCGGTCATCGTTCGGATGCAGCACCTCCGACCGACTACTACATCACCACGATCGATCCCATCGAACTAGGCATCAATATGAGCTCCAGCCAAGACGAGGACCAGATCCTTTTCGAGGATGATTTCAATCTAAACTACTTTGGCAATAATATTATGACTTGACGACGTGCGGTAGGTGCCAGCAATATTCAACTGATGCAACAGCAGGAGGCAATGCATCATCAGCTACATCAGCAGCAGCAGCCGGGAGAAGTTCCGCTTGAAATTGTAGCCATAGATGCATCGGGATTTGCAACTGCGACAGGCTCTTTCGACAATGATCAGCACGTTTGAAGAGAGGCAAGAGTGTAAGAAAGAGTGTGAAGTGCAACCAAGTACTAGTCAGTGTGATTGTTTTCGTTTTTGTTTTTTGAATTTTCACATTATACATACAACCATCGTGTCTAGATGATAATCATGGTGTACATTTTTGACAGCCTAATCATGTAAATAGTGATAGCTGGCTAGAGCAGCAGTAAATAACATTTCTAGTCATCGAACATACATTTAATTCATTTTTACGAAAGCGTTTGTATCGCCAGATTATGAAGTTGTCATAGACCGTGCGAGTTCAGTGTACAAAGTATAATTCAATTAAATATAATTCTAATCAATACGAAGGTAATCATGGTATTTCATTATTGGTTATGGTTATTTAAAAAAAACACTATGGAGAAATTCTCATGAGATGTTCAAACTACTCGACCAAAAATAGCATGCAAGAACAAAATACTATTGAATGTCCTGTGATTTTCTGGATGGCAAATAGGGTCAGAACTTCTAAGCCACCGGTGAGGGATCGAAATGGTCCCAATCTTTGAGGTCTTTGAACAACGCCTTTCCCGGGCTGGCGGTGGCCGAAAGTTGCCTGGCACCGTACAAAAGGTAGTCCGAATCCAACTCTCCCAGATTCACACCGCACTGGATTAGTTTGTTTGCTGATCGAAGTGCTTTTGCCGAAGGAAGTTCCTTGGTGTACTCTCCAATGAAGGCAATTCCGATCGATTTACTGTTGTACCCTCGGGTGTGAGCTCCAACCCGATGCCATCCGATTCCCTCGAATACGTTTCCACCGTTGCCAATCAGAAAACTAAGGAATTAGAGTAACCAATTAATCAATCACCCAATCAGAAAAAAAAATCAATCTCACTTATAACCGATATCGCTCCACTTGTTGACTTTTTGGTGACTACTCTGAATGGATTCTACCATCTCCTTACATGTGGCTAGCTCGTTGCAGCTTTGTGTAGCTGTATGGTGGATCACCACATGCTGGACAGGTTTCACTTGGTACGTGACATTCGTAGACTTGGCGGCGCCCCACTGGGATCGTTTAATTATCTTCGGACATCCGTCAGGTTCCTGGGCAGACACGATCCACGCACTCAATACGATCAAAAAGGAAAATTTGAGCAAACTTCGAACGTAAGCAGACATTTTGAGAAGTACTTCTTATCACACCGGTTGTTTTGCTTTGACTGAGAGATCAGTAACCAGTTTTGGTGAAGCTGAAATTCTAGTCAGTAGAAAGAAACACAACAGAATGGCAACGTGAGGTTGCTTCTTATTCGCGTTTAGGTGAGCATCTTTTAATGGGGATTCACCGTGCGTTGTACGTATGCGGTTCAATGAAATAATATAATTTGAATTGATGCAATCTCAGATGTATAAGTATAAGGCAAACATAGCGAGAAACATTATGAATTACTTGTGTATTGTCAATCGTTCAAACATTGATTTTTAAAAAAATTGTCTATTGTGACATGGTACCAAGACACATACTAAGGTAATTTTAACGAATCTTGATAAACAAATGACCAAGATCAATTATTCGACAAAAAAAATCCCGGGTATCTCGGCAATTATAAAAATTATGGAAAATTTTTGTGGAAAAATTAATAAATTAATAAAATTAGTAGTATACCACAAAACAGACGGCAATCAAAGTTTTGTAAGTAAATAGTAGTAAAATTTTGTCTATATTTATAACTATTTATTTAAACCTATTTTTGCCTAAGTTCTTTTCAACGTTATGTTGTTTTTGTTTTATTTTGTTTTGTATTTATATGTGTTCTTACATGTTTGCCTTTGGCATGTTTCAATTTAGTTTTGTTTAAATTAATTTGATTACCTTACAAACTACTAAGACTACAATTTGAAAACAATAAGGACTGTTCATTTTATAAAGAGGACACATTATTTTACAGATGTTTTATTTATTAGTAATCAAATTCAAAAACGGTTTAATGTTTAATAATCCCTACTTTAGCCTTTCCACAATTCTTTGCCTCTCAGCCAGCAGATGACTACATTTTTCAGAACTCATTGACAGGTTGTGCCCCTCTGCCATCCCCCCTTGCAGCATAATTAATTCTTTAATTCTCTATGTGACGTCAATCACGTTTAGACCTTTAGTTACAGTATTTTTACATATTTTGTCACTTAAATCTATATAAATCTATTTGTAACAGTATTTGGCTTACATTCTAGTACATGTATGAGCAGCTTATTAGCAATTATCAGGAAGTACTAGCACACCGCTCCCAAGTTCGATCCCAAGCTTAATGACTCGCCCCTAATAACGTAACTGGCACCAACACACCCTCAAATATGCTGTCAAAATTACATAGCGAATGGGGGCTTGTTGGTTAACATCCATAACTCTCACGCCAAAGTCACGAGTTCGAATCTCACCCCCGGACATGTTACGAAAATACCCAAAAGGTATTTGAGTGACTACGACGGGAGATGAACCAGCATCGGGCTGAAAATCTCGATAATAAAGGAATAAAAAAAATACATAGCGAATCAAAACAAAGCCAAAGATACTTGTACCGTAAGCAGTGCCTTGAATTTTCATAAAATATCAATGAGAAGTGAAAATGATTTTATCCCAGTGTAATGATGATGTTTACTTTCCCGGTTTTCATGGTTGCGGTAATTTCAAGGAGCTGGCGAGAATTAATTTGGCTTTAGCCAACATCTCTAACATCCAAACATCAAAAGATTCATTATTTGTAAACATTCTGCCACTCGTGCCCGTAGGAAAAACGTCAGACGGGCCTTATTCAAATAAGGCCCGTGATATGTTGCATACTGTCAAACGCTAGTAACAAGGATAGGGTTGCCAGGCCCTGGGTAATTTGGATTTGTCACTTTTATGCCAACTGAATTTTGTTTGCTGCAATGAATGAAGTCGGCTTTATGTGCGGGTCAAAAATCTGCTGTCACTGTTGTTTTGATTACCAATCGGTAAGCATGAATTTCATTTGATGAAATCTGAATATCATCACTTGTGATGATTTTTTATTATTAAGTGATTTTGAATCCTAATCCAAACATGGAAAAACCAGGGCCGTCATCATCGTCCCAGAGGAATGCTAGCAATGTTGTGCAAGAATACCCTGGGCGGGCTGCTCTTGCATTTTCTGATCCTGACGGGTAATTGATATTCATTGTGGTTGATTGAATTTCATTTCTGATATTTTGAAATTCGTTTTGAAAATGAACTTGTTTACATAAATGAATATCAATGCATTTTGAAAATTGAACGTTCATTCTTCTGATTACGTTTGTTGTCATGAGTTATCATTTGATTTTCGCATGGAACTTATAGGTAGTCAATGTTATGTTGCCTGAAAATCCACGCATTTGAATCTAATGATCATGACTTTTACCAAGACTGACCGTACACGCTAAGATGAGAAAACCTAAAATTAGGTATTTATTTTACCTAAAATTAGGTATTGTTGACAATACCCAAAATATCGGTAAAATTGAACGATAATAAACAGTAATTTTTACTGACAATTCGGTAATGTTCACTTTCGAATATTATACGATATTATTTACCTAATATTGTATAAATTTTACTTCACTGAAGCAAAGCGGCCGCTATATTTTCCGAAGTGAAAAAGTAATTAATTTTCTTTTTAATCAATCCATTTATAGTAATCTCATTTCCAAATCTTTGAAGCAATAACTTTTGCATTCTTTTTTTTATTCTAGCACCGACGGATCCTTGTGGGCCAACAAGAATTTGGTGCAGAATGGTGCAATTTGGCATCAACATTGGGTCGATGCAGAAAAAATATCTCTGTAGTGGAGGAATCTTGGTACGTAATGCAAAAGTGAGGTTAAACGTCGTCGATGGCGCTTTTGCATAACTATTTTTTGAGCTTTTTAAGTAAAGTAATTCGAGATTAAGAGGGCAGAAAATTGTCGATAATGACTAAACTGACCAATTCCATACAGTTTCAAAATAGCCAGAAAGTTATTATCAATTTCAGTTCTAGATACTTCGCTGTTTAACCTCACTTAAGCTTTACATGGATTCATCCGTACTCTCTATTCCTACTTTTTCTTAATACAAAATAAAATCTGTCATGCATATGAACATTTGTTTCTCCTTGAGTGCAAAATTGGTTAAACTAATCCGAATAGATACATTTTTAGATTGCATGTCTTTTTTGAAGCATTCTGTAAAATAAAACTACGAAAAAATACCCAATTTTGAGTAGAAAATAATGATAAACAATCAGTAATATATAACGTTTATCTTCCTTTAATACTATTACCCAATATTAGGTAATGTGTTTACGCATAATTTAGGTGTGTGCACTTTTGAGCGATTATCGGTACTTTTTAACGATCTTTAGGTATTCTGATCTTAGCGTGTAAGGTACTGAAAAACGCAAGAGTGTATGACAAAGTGCAGACTGCAAGGTGTATTTCGGAACTACACGGTCGTTTGAAAAAACCCATTAATGGGTGAAAAAACACCCATTTTCGCTAGAAGTGTCTCTCCCCATTTAATGGGTAAATCGAGTTTACCCATTAATGGGTAAAAGCAGTGTATGTCACAAAATGGGTATTTATTCACCCATTGCGAAGAAGCTAGGTTTTTCCCATAATGGGTAAAAATTACCCATTTTTGCGTATAGATTATGTAGCAGTTTGGTAGATTATAAGTTCATGGTTGTCATGGTGTTAAATGAATAAATGCAATAAATAAAAATGAAAATAGTTGTACTGTTTATTCATGCCTTTTTTGATATACCTAATACTAACCTAAATACTTTTGGAAATAAATCCTTCAAACATGTGCCGGCTGAGGTTCCCAAATGTTGATAGTGAAGTGTTGAGGTTATGTCCAAATTTGATGTGCTGATCCAAATCACCCAACGTATTTTCTTAGATGTATACACATCCATCAATTGGGTAGGGATAACCTTTTATAATATTTAAAATAAATGAGCGTTTCAAATAAATAAGAATAATAATCCTTACCCTTTAGATTTCCGTATGAATCTGTGCTCAACTTCTTTCTAAGATCCTCCATGATCATGTTTCCGTGTTTCACCAACATTGAACATTTTTTCACCCATTTTTGTTATTGTATGAGGTTTTCTCTAATGGGTATTTTTTTACCCATTGTCTGATTCAGAAATTCCCCCATTTTATGACAGATAGGAGAGCTATTTAAAAATGGGTGTTTTTTCACCCATTAATGGGTTTTCGCAAACAACCGTGTAGGGGTTCTACAACAGTGCACCAATTTAAAATCGCTAGTATCATATGAAGGACGGGACAACCAGTTTAACAACCTACTGGTGTGTGGACGGGACAACCAGCAGGCAAGCAGAACAGGAGTTACGGACAACAAAGGTTTTCTATTAGCTGAATAAAATACCGACACAACCGAACTCAATTGAATCGTGTTTATTTCTGTTCGTTTACTACAGTCTGAATAACAAAGGACATGATAAAGTACATAGGTTAATAAGATGAAACAAATTATCTTTCTCTACAAGGTATGCCTTTGACAAGGTATGTTGATAACGAGGTCTAAGGTTTCAACCCAACTTGATCGATGAATTTCTGCATTTCGGTAGGTCTCAATGGCTTGGTTAGTGCATCAGCGACCATATTGTTGGCCGGAAAATACACCAACATGATGACGTCTTGTTCGGTTAACTCTCGTATGTGGTGTCACTTGGTGTCTATGTGCTTAACGCGACCACTGGTTCTCTTCGAAGTTGCAAAGCTGAGTTATCCTCGAAGACGACAGTAGAATTTCCTTCGCGATCTCCAGGATCTGACAATAGCCGCCGCAGCCAAACAGCTTCCTGACAAGCCAGTGATAGAGCGTCATATTCAGCCTCGAGGGATGAGAGAGCCACAGAACTTTGACCCTTGCTCACCCAGCTAATTCGACAACTTCCATACATTAATTGTTATGTTGTGTATTCACCGTGCATGGAGTAACGATTATGATGTAGAAGGAGATGTTCGCTCATCACCATGAGGCACCATGAGTGAACATTAATGTTTTTGTCTAGAATGAAATATATGAAGAGATAGTGTTGAAAGTTCCGTCAGTGTGCGGCAGGCTGGAAATAGAACAGATGTTTTTTATTTAAGAAAATTGAGCAAAAAGGGAATGTGTACAGTGGTACTCGAACCATGGACGTCAATTTTTGCCTAACATCCCTCTGCGGGACTGTTACCAGCTCAGAAACATAGAAATGTAAACGAACATTTTTTATTGAGGTCTTATCAAAGAGACGGGATAAAAAGGATAGGGATAATAGGAACGATGCGGCCGTTCAGCTCCAGTTGGGCTCGATGTCATGCGGTCATAGAGAGAGAGAGAGAGAGAGAGAGAGAGAGAAAAAGATGTACTCCGGACCTTGATAGAGCCTCACCTCCACAACGTTCGTCACGGTTGGCACGCGGCGTGTGGCGCGGCAATATCGATACCAGCACGGGACTCGCCGAGTTCCACGGTCGAAAACACGACTCCGGTGGTTTCATCTACTTCTGCTTCACGGATCTTCGGGAAACGTTTCCTCAACGGAGACTAATTTTCTTCTTAGTTATGCTATTTGAACCTCTACAGCGTCGCACTTCGGATCTTTTGCCACTTTCGTTTATGGCTTTTGGGGCTCTTCACTGACCTACTAGCTCTTTCGCTGATTCCTCGCTGACTGTCCTCATCATTTTTTTCAGATCTTCATTCTAGTGGTCTTTCTCTCTCTCACTCCCTCTTCTTCTCTCTCTTTTCTCTCTTTCGCCTGGTCGTTCGAGGAAACGGGAAAACGTTTCCCTGGTATTTTTTCTGGCATTTTTACACGATGGGTTATTAGTCAGTTTTCTTTAATTATTTTTATATAGGTGTGTTTTATGTTAAACAAAACTATAATGTGATGTGAATAGCGTGAATTGCATTATATAATGCAAATGGATAGATGAAAGATAGAGCCTTCCTATGAATGGTAGTTATTATTAAACTATCTACTATGTTTTCTTTATGATGTTATTATTTTTATTTATTTTCGAAAATATGCACAATTCAATCGGCTTAAAGCCATTGTTTGCGGTGAATGACCGGTAACAGTATTGCAGCACGCAATTTCTGAATCAACTTCATCAGATATCCCATACTGTCCCTTTCTAGCGGCATATTTCCTTTTTGCTGGAAAACGGCAGATTTCCGGTATTTGAAAAAGGAAGCAAGTGGGACGTGAAAACCTACATGGAAATTACATCGTTAAGCACCGTATCGAAGCTATTTGAACTGGTCGTAAGGAATTCTCTTTTTGCACATTGTAAGCAGTTTTTGAGTGCCGATCACCACGGGGTTTTCAATCGAGGATCTGGGCGTTCGACAACAACAAACCTACTGTGCCTAACGACATACATCACTGATAGTTTGATTGCTCGATGTCAAATGGACGTGATCTTCACAGATTTAACAGCAGCTTTCGACCAGTTGAACCACGATTTTGGGATCGCCAGACTAAGAGTTGGCAGTAATCTCTTAAGATGCGAAACAATCCTGCAACTAATCAACATCAATGTTCAACCAAGGCCAAAGCGCAACAACTTAATGCTGAGGCTTCCTTTTCGCTCCACCAACTGTGGGTTGAATTGCGCTATCCACGGGTTTCAGCGAATGTTCAATAGGATGACGTCAGTTTTAGACTTCCCTAACTGTTACCAAACCTTCTTTGGAATCTTGTAGTAATTGATCCCAATCGTGAACAACTTCTTCTGGGGTGATTGTTTCATCCTCCTGGACCGTTTCATTCTCTGCAGCTGTTTCCTCGCTGGCTACGGATTAGCTGTTTCCTCCGTGAAGCCAATACTGCCAATGCTGCCCAAACCATTCAACGAAAGCAAAAACAAAACTGCGCAATCACTCTACTCTGTCATCGGGATATTGGAAAACAACTCGGAACCGTGCAGTAAACGGTGAGTCGTGTGATTAGACGTTACTACGAAACTCTGAGCATCGAAAGGAGAAATGCGGACATAATGGATGTTCTATTAGTGATTAGGATCACAACCGTGTTGTGAAAGCGTTTAAGCGGAATCCCTATGCTTAGGTGAGTGATGTGGCCAAAAAGTTGAATCTGTCCAAGTCTTTCGTTCAGAGAGCCAAGAACAGGGAGGGACTGCATACGTACAAGGTGCAGAAGGCTTAAAATCGTGACGAACGGCAAAATACGGTGGGAAAGTCACGGGCCGGACACTGTATACCCAGATGCTGACAAAGCCTTATTGTCTCATAATGGATGCTGAGACTTACGTCAAGGTGTACTTCTGGCAGCTTCCGGGGCTACTGTTCTTCACCGCCCAGCACAAGTTTGATGTTCCGGAGGAAGTAAGAAAGCAGAAACTTCCAAAGTATGCCAAGAAATTCCTGATTGGACAAGCGATCAGCGACAAGCGACCCCTCCCCCCCCCCTACTCAAACGCACCGAAACTAAGGCCCATCGAAAAATATTATGCTATTATGAAGCAGGTAAACCTGAGGCATAAAAACTACAGATTGATCTGAAATCTAATACAATCAAAAGAAAGAGCAGAAGGTTGCTCTTTCTTTTGATTATATTAGATTTCAGATAGGGAAGGTCCATTAATTATGTCACGCAGTAAGGGGGGAGGGGGACTTTGGGAAAACGTGACGATCCATAAAAAAAAATTTAAGGTCCATACAAAGAACGTGACAGGAGGGGGGGGGGGGAGGGGGGTTTATAAAAACTAAATTTTTGCGTGACGTAATTAATGGACGTTCCCATACAACCAGAGGTGTTTATGCAATTGCGATTTAAAGTGACAAAGTTGATGTACGTAGTATCGAGGTATACCTGTAAGTGGAGTTAAGGAGCAGGAACAGGAATTTTCTTCCGACTGTCGGCCTGAGGAGGTTTTGTGAGCCTACCCAAGAAATCCTCTCTAGTAAGGAAGGAAACAGACCTAAAAACCGCTCTAGGAGCGTGAAAGTTTTCCGTTACATTAACTAATAACACAGAGAACAGACATCCAAGCTGAAGTACCCACCGTGTGTAAATTTCTGTAACTGCCATTTTAAAATTACAGCTCATTTCCGTTAGTTTTGGTGAATCGTATGTTGATGGCACCATTGCCCACCTTGAGATTTGATAGCCTGTCAATTTAAGTTTGGTGAAACCTAGACTAGGCAGCGTTGTTTTTCCAACGGTTTGCTTTTAAAAGTTTACACAGTAAATTGGGGAAAAATGTTCGTGCCTGGATGTGTTCTCTGTGCTAATAAGTTAAAAAAAACATATTTCGTCAGACGACAATCTTTTTTTATTTTTTTAATAACCTTTAATTATTCGAGGAAACGGTACATTCAGGGATTTTTTTTTCAGGGAATTCGAGTTAAAAAATTTCGGGAAAACGGTTCATTCGGGGGATGTGTTTTCGGGGAAAAGTCGGACAACCAGCTCATAAGTTTCTTAAAACACCCGCCTATTTCAAATGGAATCGACCACAGACACTGTTCCGTTTCTACCAGCTCATATACGATCAACTGCGACACGAATTGTTGTAGTGGAGATACTGTCATAAGCAACATGAATGACCTCTATATTTGCAATGTATTGTAGCCAGTTCCTCTGACTAACCTTCGGACAAACGAAAAGTAACACACGCCAAGCCATTCACCTTGAAATAAAACGCAAACCTGTGAATTTACTTTTCCTTTTTATTCTCTATCGCTCGATTGTTTACAAACACTTTATCGGCTTTATCGTAAACTTGGTTTACTCGATAGGAATACTGTGAAGCTTTCCCCCTAGCGGTCGTCACCTATACTAAAGGGGATAAAGCTTTCGACACGACCTGCCTCTATGTGCAATCGTCTGTCAAGAAGTGGTGTAGTGTTAAGGTGATGATTCGTGTACGTCTTAGAGTGAAAATTCAATAGCACAAATGTCTTCTCCCACTTAGAATACAGCTATGAAATTGTCACATTACAACTAACAGAGAGAGGTGATTTAATTTCATTACTGTATTGTGTGTGTGATGGCATTTGTGTTCTCGACGTTTCACACTAAAACTTATTTTTATCGTCACTTTAAATGGTATAAATAAAAACAAATTAGGTATACATGCCTACCGTCAAATATAAATATCATACTCAATAAGTCACAGTCTGTTTCAGTATTAGCCGTTTTAGCACTAGACACAGTCGTGTCCTTCAATCACAATCCTTGGAAAAGTAGCAGCAATAGTCGTCGTTCTTGTTGCACACCACTTGAAATGGTTCATCGGGAGGGAAAACATACGCTCCGAATGCTATGTCCATGACCTTGACGTTGCGAATTTCAAAGGTTTCCAGCTCTGGTGGCAGTTGCAGTGGGAACGAGTTTCCCGTTATGGTCAATCCAAAGAGTTTTAAAGACTGAAAAGAGATATGTAATTTATTTGAGCTTAATCAAACTTACTATTTACTACTAAAAAACAGAATACAATACCTTCAGATTTCTATTGCGGAAGATTTGAGCGAACACCGGAAAGGAGAGTTCCAAGTTCGGGTTGAATCCACATAAGGTCAGTGAGGTGACATGTTCGCAGCTATTGAACATTTGATTCAACATCTGATCGCACTGCAGTGGCGCATTGTACGCAATCAAAATGAACTCGGTGATGTTGCGGAAAAACGGAATCATCCGATCCAATGCCGGACAAGACGAGCTGATGCGGATGCTGAGGTCTCGCATATTCGGGAAAGGTTGGAAAAAATGCTCCGGGATGTCCGATGCGTATATGTCCAGTTGAAGCTTTTCTAGCGGGGATTTACTCGTGAGGACAAAATCCGGTATTCCTTGCTTGGATTGACGAAGAGTGCGAAGCATAGGGGCAGCCAGAGTCAGCATCTGATCGCCTTGGTTTTTGACGTTAAACCATTCCAGGTGCTTGAGAATGGGCAGGTGGAGTGTCTTGTTCGAGTGTATTTTTGCTGATTCTAATCGAAGATGTTCCAATCGGGGGAACACTCTGTTTACGGATAGAAATCCTCCCGTCAAATCTACGTTGTCCAGCAGAAGTACTCGAAGGTGGGGACAGTGTTGGTTTATGGCTTCTAGAATTATGTCGTTGACTTCCCACATTTGAATTGATTTCAAATTGGGCATATTGTTGAACATTGCGTCCCAATCACGAACCTGTAAATCTTGCGTTTTGTGCGAGATAGTCAGGTGTTCCAAAGCATCCAGTCGATGCACGAAGAAATCGTTCCACATTCTTGGATGTAGATGAACTTTCAAAGCTTTCAAATTAACACTCTGGTTGAGTTCCAAAAAACTATTATGCCATACTACTCCACTATCTGAATCGGAATCACCAAAACGGACTACTGCGGATTGAAGCTTGGGAGCATTAATTGCGAACAATGGTTTCCTATTCTGCAAATGATCTTTCGTCACAACTTCTCTCCAGAACAAAGTTTCCAATCTATCCATCTGCAGAACACAGCGATTCATCGTCAGTCTACTATCCATTGTCTCAGTAGACACATGTAACTTCTTTATACGCATTAACATATCTCCATGCGTACGGAAGAAATCCGACAACAAATGGCCCAGGGGCGCATCGATGATTAATCCTTCCAGTTGGCACTTCTCGTCCAGCTCCTTCAAGACCCGATTGATCGACTCTAGAATCTCCGGGTCCGAATCTTTGCACCACTTCACAAAAGCCACTCGGTAATCACGTTCACTAGCTTCCACCACTTCGTCGTCCACCACTACAACCTGTTCCGAATCTCCGCTTTGACCCCAATCTCCGCGACTCAATTCGATGCACAGATTTCGGCATAGTGAACGGGAAAACACGGCCTGGTTCCACCGACGACACACTAGGGACAACGGTTTACGGTCCCAAAAGTCGAGATTTTTGAAGATCTGCTCGTAGATCTCCAACGGTAGACTATCCCAGGACATGTTTTTCCTTCACCACCCGAGTGACGACGACGATAAACTGGCGACGCAGTAAAATCAAACTTGCACGCGAAGAGGCAAACTGAAGACTGGTAGTGGGTTTTGGTACTGCGTCGGTTCAGTAACGGTGACATTCAGAGAAAGCTTCAGAAGCTTCGAGATGGTTCGAACAGCTTTGTCGTTGTAGCAGCGACTGAATAATAAATGCTTATGGATTTTACAGTCAGATGGCAGGCTGTTCGATGAAAAGTCGAAGTAATTAAATTATTTTTTAACAATAAATTAACCACTATTATGTATTCTATTAAGTGATAAAAACAGTGTATCAGTATATATCAGTGTATATCTACTTGTTGCTGGTTTAACTACTTTTCTGTTCATATAAGTATTATAATATTTACTGATGTGTGGTTTCTGTCTCGCAAGCGTGCGGAACAAGATACAATCTTTTTACTGTGTTTCGTGACGTTTTGAATAACCATCACTTGTGAGAAATTTTATTCTAAGTTTATTCATAAATAGCGAGTTCAAAGTAATTTTTTGATTGCAATTTTATTGTCAATTACAGCTTCATAGATAGCATCGCAGATAATCAATGGCCGACTCGAAAGTTGCAGCGGAAGACCTGGTGAAATGCGTCAAAAGATACTGTTTGATGAGGAAATCACTGAGAAAATTCAAGGTACACAAAGCTGCGGAATCCATTCCGTTCAAGGATCACCTTTCCGACGAAGAGTTTACGGAATCCTTGATGCCCAGTCAGGTGGAATCATTGAAAACCCTACATCCATCAGAACGAATCCAGTTGATGCAGATAGACGTTCTCCACTTGGTGGAAGATGCTAGGATTGCTTTTCTAGCAGCTAAGAAATTTAGCCGGATCAAGTCTGAGAAGCTGGCCAAACTGAAGGATGCAACTAATGACGCTACTATCGAGTGTTTCTATGACAGAAAAAAAGTTGACGATATGATTTTGATCTCGGTAAACACAGCATATCATCTTGCGGATTTCTTTAACGGATTATAAATACTCAATATATGTGTGGTTCATAAATGATGAACAAGTGATACATCACAAAAGGCAAAATAAAAATAAGAAATGGAGATTTTTCTTGGTCCGGAAATTTCTATTTGAAAGAAAGGGGCGAATGAAGTTCAAAAAGAATGGTTAAAACCAGAGTTAATAATAGAAGAGCCAAATCTACCTATCGATCATTCCATCTTCCGAAGTGTACACGCAAGAATTCGTCGAAATTCGAATTGCATGCTCCTTTTTACGGAACTTCTACTATCAACTTTGTTTCAAACTACTTGGTAGCTCCCCGGTCTATATATTTCGACGAACGGTTGCTAACGATGATAGGGAATGCTTGCCGAGGGCATCGTCGTGCCTAGATGTGGATACTGTTCGGTGGTAGTTTGCTATGGCTGGGTTGATGGTGCTGGCTGGCGTGTTCGTAGTTCCTTCTACTGATTGGTTGAATTTCAGATTGCCACTGAAACGGCTCGGAATGGCTAATGTCGGTCGAACGATCCCACCAAAGGTGTAGGTGGGATATTGGTATTGATGATGCCGTGCGATTGATAAATGACTGACCACTGGAATGGAGAATTTGATAGCCTACTTCCCGACCAACGGACGAGCCCCAAGATGACCGACCCACGATGGCAGATGGCCAAGCATCAATCAACTGATGAATGAATACTATGGCCGGAATTTCCAGGACATTGACCGACACAGGGTCTCCTGCTGGTTGGCATGTTTCTTTTCTGTCCAATTCCTGTGTGTGCCGAAGTGGCCTAAGGATCGTGCGCAAGGATTAACAACCTTTCTGTATAGAGCCGGAACCTGTTCCTAAAGAACCAAAGGAAAAAAAGCCCTGATTTGGGCCTGCCGGATAGCATTAGACTCCATATCGTGACGTCAAACTACTTGTGCTCCATCATGTATATCATTTTTAAACTAAACAATTACCTACCTTTATACCAGATTTATGTTCCGGATAGAACAAAGGCAGGTGTTTTAAACACTGGCTTCGAATGAGGGTCCGATCGACCTCTGGACCTCACAAGTTCCTACCTCACGCCTCCACGAGTTGTCTTTTTGACAATATTAGTGAAGTGAGGGGGTGCGACCTGTGAATCATATCAAAATAATTTTCCATTCTCATATCCATTAATAATTTCAGCACGCTTTGGAATCATCTTTGCATTTCAAAACTGTTTCATGAACCTGCTGCATGGCATGGATGAAAGGCTCAATTTGTGTTTCAGCATATCAGCATACATTTACTCTAAAATTGAACTTATGAACTTCAGCTACTATACTCACAAAAGACTGGCATGCGCTTGTAAGCAGAATTGGATTATATTTAAATATTTTGTTTAGTGGTATTCGGATTAGATAAGCCATTTACTTCAGAAATCAACAAATCGGACGCTTCGATCACTCCAATTGCAATCAGCCTTACAGCCTTATTCTGCGTGACGGGTGAGTCGACACGACTCTCTCTCACATACGAGGTGACAATTGTCGCCTCGTGTGAGGTGACTCTCCGTGCAAATCAAATGGAGAGTCACCTCACACGAGGCGACAATTGTCACTTCGTATGTGAGAGCGAGTCGTCTCGACTCACTCGCCACGCAGAATAAGGCTGTATGCTTCACGTGAATATGGAGTTCCTAAAAAAACACTCTTCCTGTACTTTTTAATGGACGGTAATCCAACGTCTGTCTCACGAAGAGCAAGAAAGTGAATTGATGGTTCATTTTGTATATGAGTGAGTGTTATTAAGGACTTACAGCGAGGGAAGTTCGAAGCCTGGCTTTTGAAATGGCTGAAGTGAATGGAATTCCGCATCCGTTCAAAGCATTCACCAGGCTGGCAGGCTACGATTGGTGAAGGGTTAATTTTACCGGTATCCGGACCTATCTCTACGCACGGCGGAGAATACCTCGCTAGCGCGGACAGCAGGATTCAATCGACCGAGTGTCCGCAAGTTCTTCTATCTACTGGAACGCATTTTTGACGAACATCAATATCCTGCACACCGAATCTGGAATATGGACAAAACAGGATTTTCTACGGAAAGTAGTATATTAAATCCAAATTAAACAGAGAAATCTCAATCCTATTTTGATTTCTATGTACAGAAAAAAAATCTTGTAGTAGAATCTACCATTTTACCCGACTATTCCTATCTTCAAAACTATCATGAAATTTAAGTCAAATTTACTACGTTTATGGTAAAACCTTCAACATTTGTGGTATATTTGACATACTTCATATTAATGTCAACCGCACAATGGTTGATTTAATCGCAGGCATGGTGAAATCAAACGCATTTAGTCAGCTGAAAATTGTTGGTGTTTGCGCTTAATTTAACCCTCGAAATGGTAGTTTCTACTGCGGTTTTTATACGTGTAGGTGCAAACGAAACCACCGAAAGTCGTGGCGAAGAAAGGGCAGCACCAAGTTGCAGGCATTTTATCTAGTTCGCGTGGTATAAATACCACTGCGATTATGGCCATGTCAGCGTCCGGAGAGTTTTTACCTCCAATTTTCATTTTTGCTAAGCAGCTGAAGAACGATGCTTCAAAAACCGGTGCTCCAGAAGGATCCGTATTTGAGTGCAATCCAAGTGGTTGGAGCAAAATTCCCACCTGCGTGCAATGGTTTGACCACTTTTTGTCGTACACTCGGCTGACTGTTGATGCACCGGTGTTGTTCATATTGGATGGACATTTAACTCACACGCGGAATTTGGTAATGCCCGTGAAGGCCAAGCGTAATTTCGTACGCATCCTTTCTATTCCACCGCATTGGTCGCACAAGGTATAACCTCTAAACGTCACGATGATTGGTGCACTAAAGGTGCACTATGGAACGGCTATGAGAAATTCATTGGAGGGAAGTGAAGAACGAACCGATCGCTTCAAGGGTATCAGCGATTAGCGATTCGGTGGGGCAGTAGATAACCTTGATGACATCACTGCTCACCAAGTCTCGAATGCAATTGAAACGAGCGTCCTTTTGGCCTCCGTTCAATCAGCTTGGTTAGTATTGCTCACCTTGCACCCCAGGATTGGCGCGCTGATGGCAATATCGGGCCTCGTGTTTACCGCAACATACAGCAAAGCACCGACTAGGCTTTGGAAGTCATCCTTCCTTGGCATTGGTTCCTTCCATTTTTGCTGTAGCAATCATACGTATATACGAGGATTGATCCAGCAAAAATCGTCCATCCTGTCCTCGTTGGATCCTAATTAGGCCCTAATTAGTTGCTATTTAGTTGTTTTAAAGTCTCCTAGGCAAGTTAGCTTGAAGTGCACTTTCAAAATAGCCTCAATCCTGTTGTACTCCGCTTTGTCATAGTTAGCGATCAGCATATCGGCCACGTAAAATAGTATGAACGACTTGCAGTAGGCACACGTCGCCTTTCGCAACGGTCTCGAAACCAATCAGCTGCCTCATGTAGATCGTCTCGGCTAGGTCTCCATACAAGTACACCGACTTAACGTTCACCTGCTTCACTAACAGCTTCCCCCTGGCGGCAATCGACAACATCGTGCGAAAGGTAGTTTGCTTCGCAATGGGGGCGAAGACTTCGTCGTAATCGGTTCCGTATTTCTGGCTGAAACCTCGGGCGACCAGCCTGGCCTTGTACCGGGTAGCTTCACCGTTACCGTCCAGCTTTCTGTTAAAAACCCATTTGCAGCCTACGGGTTTGCGATCGTTTAGCAAAGGAACAATTTTCCTAGTCGCATTCTCGTGCAAGGATTGGATCTCCTCCTCCATAGCGGTGGTCTCGAAACCGTAGAAATCTGCCTCACTTGTCTCGTCACCATCTTGATCATCGCTGCTGTTGCTCTCACTGACATCAGTCGGTACATCGTCATCATCGCTGTTCGGGCCCTCGGCCGGAGCGTCGTCGTTGTCTCCATCGGGTGCTGTTAAAACGGAAACGCCATCAGCACGATTCGTTGTAGAAACGTCAAAAAATGGATATGAAACGATACTTCGCTGCGAAAGTTCGGTTTCCCGAACCTCCCGATGTATCAGAAAGCGGCAATCTCTACTCGTGACCAACTTGTACGTTTCAGGATCGATAAAGCGGTAGGCCTTATAGGGTAGGGAATAGCCCACTAACAACATTTTCTAGAATGTCACCTCAAACTTCAACCGCTTCTCGAATGGAATCCACACGTAGAAACACGAACCGAAAATCTTGAGGTGGCTGAGATCAGGCTTGCCTCCAGTCCAGAGCTCGAACGTTGTCTTCGATATTGGCTTAGATGGTAGACGGTTTTGCAAATATGTGGGCGTATTCACAGCTTCGACCCAGTACTTGTATGGCAGTTGTGCGTTCAGAATCATGCAGCGCACCATCTGCACCAGTGAACGATTCCTACGCGCCGCAACCCAATTTTGCTGCGGGGTGTAGGCTGTGTTGCACTGCTGGCTGATACCAACAATCAATATGCAACTAGCGATTTGAAATTGAATCACTGTTGTAGAACCCCTTGGTCCGAAGTGCACCTTGATGCCAGCACCTAGTTGTACATATTTGCGCCTTTGTTTTGATTTGCTGTGTTATTTTGACAGAATGATTGAGAGTGTGTTCGTGTGAGTTCATTATTAGGGGCGCATTATTAAGCTTGGGACCGAGCTTGGAACCGACGGGCTAGTACTGACTGAGCCAAGAAAAAAATCGTTTTTGTATGGGACCTACTGGTCTTAGAGTTAGTCTATAGATATAGCAACAATCAATATGTAACTAGCGATTTGAAATTGGTTCACTGTTGTAGAACCCCTTGGTCCGAATTACACCTTGAAGCCAGCACCTTGTTATACATATTTGCGCCTTTGTTTTGATTTGCTGTGTTATTTTGACAGAGTATTTGAGAGTGTGTTCATGTGAGTTCATTATAAGGGGTGCATTATTGAGCTTGGGACCCAGCTTGGGACGATGTTCTAGTACTGACTGAGCCAAGAAAAAAATCGTTTTTGTATGGGACCTACTGGTCTTAGAGTTAGTCTATGGATATAGTGCAATTAAAGAGAAAACTTGGAGTCTGGCTCGAATATATTCCCTAGTACGGTTAGATCAATACGACGAATTTGTAGTTCAAAGGTAAGCAATTGTGTTGAAAATCTGATTGCTCATTATTTTTACGAAATTTAAGTCTCCGAAACGGTTTTGTAGCTTTTAATTATATTCAAGACCTAATTTTATTTGCCAGGATTATATATTCTTGGTTACTGCGTCAATTTATTGGAGAAATTAAACATCTTTTTACGTTTGAAGTTGGATGGCTGCAGAATGTGATGGATATATGTACTATGGTGAGAATAGGTTCCGCTTCCCTATGTATTTTAGTTTTTGATCCATTTCATATTGGATCAGCGCATTATTCATATTGAAAAAGCGCAAAAATGTCTGGCAAGTTGCTAGCTGCAAGGTGTATTTTGTACCAAGGGGTTCTACAACAGTGAACCAATTTCAAATGCCTAGTTGCACATTGATCGATGGTATTATCGGAATGAAGATGGTGTGACGATGCCAATAACCGATAGCCGACGCTACACTGAGAAAAAAGATTGGTAAACGCAAACATTTTCTAGTTTCATTTAACCGGTATTTAACGTTGAATTGGGCACAAACATCATATTAGTTTGATTTGACTACCCACGATGATTAAAACAAACTAAAATTTTGAGTAATTGTTTCGAGAATTAAGCAGTTAAGTTCAACTAACATCCATTTGTATTAACCATTATGTTGGTTGTTTCATTATGACAGCTACGAAAACAACCAGATTTGTTGGTTGATTCTACCAACGCTTACGGGTTGTTTCAAACAAATTTTAGTATGATTCAAACTGAGATGCTGTTTGAAACAAACAAACGAAAACGGCTGACACAACAAACATTTCCGTTTACATTTTTTCTACATTTTTTTCTGTAATTTCAAGAATTTTAAATATTAAATCTTATTTGAAGAAAATGCTAACAAACATATAGAAGAGT
Source organism: Aedes japonicus (assembly GCA_034211315.2). Lineage (NCBI taxonomy): Eukaryota > Metazoa > Arthropoda > Insecta > Diptera > Culicidae > Aedes > Aedes japonicus. Next base: position 159,259 of record JASCZW010003865.1, read on the forward strand.
GCAGATTTACAATTATAGACTTCTCACAGTCTAAGAGAAATCTACAAATATTAATGAGAGCCTTTCTATAGAATACTATAGTATACTATTTTCAGTTTTTCTTAGGTAAACATTTTGTTTATTTCAAAATTTTAAAAAAAAGTTTTTGTATGATGATTTATTTACATATTATATCATTTACCAATAATTATTGCAAACCAAATATGTTTTGTGTTTAAAATCTGCAAGCATTGTTTATATATATTTATATAACAAATTAAATTGTTGGTCAAGACACAATGTCGTAAGTTGTGTTTGACGTAGAGAACGGGAATAAAAACAATCGTCGCCACTTCCATTTTACAGATCTGAACTGAACCGAGTGCATGTATCGAGATATGTGTATCTCGGAGAAGAAATATACAGCTTTCAAAATGTATACTTATTCCAGAAACCGTATTTACTTATGCGGGATATTCAGGGATTTCACCGCAAACAGTAATATTGTCGAAAACACATAAACACTGTAGCCTTGTTCAACTTTTTTTTTGTTTTCGCAAATATGTCTCCTTAACCCACCAATCATCATCAACTATTTACAAAGGTACAACAGTAATACCAACAATCAATATGCAACTAGCGATTTGAAATTGGTTCACTGTTGTAGTACCCCTTGGTCCGAATTACACCTCGAAGCCAGCACCTTGTTATACATATTTGCGCCTTTGTTTTGATTTGCTGTGTTATTTTGACAGAATATTTGAGAGGGTGTTCATGTGAGTTCATTATTGGGGGCGCATTATTAAGCTTGGGACCGAGCTTTGGACCGATGTTCTAGTACTGACTGAGCCAAGAAAAAAAAACGTTTTTGTATGGGACCTACTGGTCTTAGAGTTAGTCTATGGTAATACTTGCATCTTACCTTAGAACAAGACTTTAATCATGCAGCGGGAACGGATGACGAGAAATGTTATATCCCAAAAAAAATAGTTTGTTTCAAACTAAATTTTTAGTTGTTTTCGTTCAAACAGAGCATCAGTTTGATTTAACCAACGCTTTGGTCGAATCATTCTAAAATTTTAATTTGATTCCCTGAGTCAACGCAACCTGTGTTTTGGTAATAATAAACCCCTTTGAAGGTTTAGAACAACCATAATTTGTGTTGTATTGTGGTCATATCTTTAGATAGAAACAACCAACCTGTCGGTTTGTTTTAAAACAAAATTGTTGGTTTAAAACAACAAAACGGATATTTACAACAACTAATTTATTAGTTTGGATGACAACAAACAAGTTTGTTGTTTCAAACGGGACTGTTTTTTCTCCGTGTATTTGGAACTTTTGAAAAGAAGTAGGGGTACCTGGGGTAATATGCACTGGCAAGGCAAAATGTACCCTCTTTGGTTTTCTTGGAAAATCAGTAAAAAAGCAGGATTTTTGTAGCCACCCTATTGAAAACTCAATATTTACAAACAACAAAATAAAAGCATTGAAACCCAATCTGCACGCTGCAGGTGTATGTATTTATAGTTATCGAGGCGGTTAGGCAAAGCTTTTTTTTGCGAAAAAAAGTAGTTTTACACGAACTTAAGTAGCAGGCAACATGGTTACAGTACAATTCGGGTACTGAGTGGGGCAGTACGCACATTGGGAGTAAAACGCACCTAATGTAAGCAAACTTCAGGTGTGTTTACCTTTTTCGACAGTCGTGAACGCTGGAATAATTACGATGAAACAATTACGTGAATGTGGAGTTCCTAAAAAAACACTCTTCCTGTACTTTTTAATGGACGGTAATCCAACGTCTGTCTCACGAGGACGTTTCCTGTCGATATTCACAGAAGAGCAAGAAAGTGAATTGATGGGAGTTCATTTTGTATAAGAGTGAGTGTTATTACGGACTTACAGCGAGGGAAGCTCGAAGGCTGGCTTTTGAAATGGCTGAAATGAATAGAATTCCGCATCCGTTCAAAGCATTCACCAGGCTGGCAGGCTACGATTGACTCAAGGGATTGTTTACGAGATCTGGACCTATCTCTACGCATGGTGGAGAATACCTCGCTGGCGCGGGCAGCAGGATTCAATCGACAGAGTGTTCGCAAGTTCTTCGATCTACTGGAACGCAGTTTTGTCGAGCATCAATATCCTGCACACCGAATCTGGAATATGAACGAAACAGGGTTTTCTACAGTAATAAGTATATTAAACAGAAATTATACAGAGAGATCTTGGCGAAGAAAGGGGCAGCACCAGGTTTCAGGCATTTCGTCCAGTGAGCGTGGTAAAAATACCACTGTGGTTATGGCAGCGGAAGAACGATGCTTTGAAAACCGGTGCTCCAGAAGAATCCGTATTTAAGTGCAATCCAAGTGGTTGGAGCACAATTCCCACCTGCGTGAAATGGTTTGACCACTTTTTGTCGTACACTCGGCCGACTGTTGATGCACCGGTGTTGTGGACATTGGATGGACATCCAATTACACGTGGAATCTGCCAATGCTCGTGAAGGCCAAGCGGAATTTCGTACGCATCCTTGCCATTCCACCGCATTCGCCGCACAAGGTACAACTAGACGTCACAATGATGGACCCACTAAAGGTGAAGTCTCATCTGGATCCGGAAAGTTTCCAGCTTCACCCTTGACAACGGTTTGGTCAAGGTATCAGCGATCATCGATTCAGTGGGCAGTAGATAACCTTGATGGCGTCATTACCCACCAAGTCTCGGATGCAATTGAACCGCGTGTCGATGTACTTGGTCCGTCGACTTCCTCCTTTGGGTCGCGGCATTGCTATGCACCTCTGGTTGTTCTCTCGTAGTACGATTGTTCCGGCTTCTTACCAACGTCCATCATCAATTTCTGCAACCACAGCAGCTCTTGGTAGGCCTCGGCTAACGCCACATATTCCGTTTCGGTTGAAGAAAAGGTAATACACTGCTGTTTTCGAGCACCTACAAAACCGACCATATCGCCGTACCTCTGTGGTTGGATCCCCACAGAAAGGATCCTCACGCGGCTGGATCGATGAACGTTCGGTGTAGCACCAAACTACTTTTGTCCCTCGGTAACATCTGGCTGATTCTGCTCGATATCATCGATGTCATTCGGGTCATCTTCTTCATTGTTGGAAGTGGCGGTCTCGAAACAGTAGAAGTCTGCCCCGCTAGGCTCGTCACCTTCTTGGTCATCACTGCCATTGCTCTCGCTGACAGCAGTCGGTACATCTTCATCATTTGGTTTCCCGAATCTACCGATGTGTCAGAAAGCGGCACCCTCTACTCGTGATCAACTTGTACGTGTCAGGTTCGATGAAGCGGTGCAGGGAATAGCCCTCGAACAACATTTTCTTGGATGTCGCCTCGAACTTTGAACGCTTCTCAGATGGAATCCACACGTAGGCCCAAGAACCAAAAATTTTGAGGTGGCTGAGATCAGGTTGGTCTCCAGTCCAGAGCTCAAACGGTGTCTTCGATATTGGCTTAGATTGTAGACGATTCTGCAAATATGTGGCCGTATTCACAGCTTCAGCCCAGTACTTGTACGGCAGTTGTGCGTCCAGAATCATGCAGTACGCCATTTCTCCAATATCAGCCTGTACGAGGTAGACGTCCTGCTCCACACTCTCTTCCAAAGTACTAAAGCAGTTTGCGTCTACACACATATGGGACGTCGCGTCGAAGTCCACGATCCACGCTTTGGGCCAATCGCCTGATGCAATGCCATGAACGAAAAATCCAGCCTTGAACGATCCTCAGATTCCCCACGAACTGTCTTGGCCTTGGGATGGTAGCGTTTCTCCTTCTGGCCAGTCGATCTCGGCTCACCGGTGCGTTTTTCCATCCATGCCCGGTACTGCTTCTGTGATCGTTGTTTTGGCAATTTGGCAAATCACCATTTGTTCTGCATCTGCCGCAGCATTTGCGATTCGCTGCTTCCCCGTTTGGACACCTCATCCGTTAGCTTGGATTTGATCAGCTCGAGTGTCAAGTCGTCGTCTGACCAAGTCTCCAACGCCTTTCGTATGCGTGTTGAACGATTCTGGGAGGCTTCTTAGCACTATTGCCTCCTGGAGATTCCGGTCAAATACCTGACACCGACAGCCGCTCAAAAAGCTCTTCCAGCTCGAACACGTGCCGCTTGATGTCCTCGCCATCGTATACCATTCGTCGCAGATCTGTTTCAGCAGCTAAAGCTTCGACGTCAGCGTTGCTTTCTCGTAGTGGTTCCGGAGAGCGTCCAAAGTTAACTTTGCCGTCTTGGAGGCCTTAATAAGGTTCAGCTGGTTATCCTCTAGAAGTAGCCCAATCGTGGCTCGTGCCTTCTGTTCTTCGGTGGTCCAAGCTTCAATTTCCGCCACAGTAGCACCCATGATCGTCGCAGAACCCGTCTTACCACCGGTCGTAGCGCTCGCCGTAGCAACCGCAGCCGGTTTGAATCCGATCACGGTCGTCACGAACAAGCAGGAACTCGACATTAGTCTTCCAGGTGCTATTGTTGCTTTGATTGAGCTTCGTAACTCCTAGTCGTTCCAATCTTGAAGGGTTGAAAAAAAATGTCTTCGAAGTGAAATAATCTTGACCGATCCTGTTGATCGGTTGCGGTAGTAACAGCCCTGCACCCACAACGTATTGGAGGGAAGTGACTCCTTCAAAATATACTTAAGAAGCATACAGGTGGGAATCAAATTACAATTTAAATATTTTGTGATATCCTATTCAATATTTTTATTGGGAAAGGTAATTACTTCGCAATACATCAGTGCATTTGTGAATCAAGCTTTTGTATAGTCAGCTAGTGTTCAAGTGGCCCAAAATGGATTTCCTGTCACTGGAATTCACCCGTTCAATCGAATGGTTTTTACTGACGCTGCGGCTGATTTTTTGCTGTCGAGCAATCACGATAGTTTCCAGCTACCAGAAGAACCACTGAGCGCTTCAAGCGGCGGCAAGCAAAATCTTCCCGTTGGATTCTGAGACCGTCTTGAAGGCAGGTGCAATTGACCATATCGATGAGGACGAGTATTATGTGATTTGCGGCAACGGAGACGTTATTACCGGCCCAATTTTGAATCTCGAATATTCATTCGCCGAGGACCAAAATGAGCAATAACCAGCGAATATCTCCGATGTATTTTTCGGTGAAGGTTCGATAGTTGTCACCGATCAAGAACATCCGTTATGTGTTGATCGTGTTGGTCAAAATGATTACCATGTTCTTCATAGAGATCAATTGCAACTCGGATTGCTCTAATTCGATAAGGATGAAAGAATTTTCCACCCACTCATCAGGGTTACGAAGAAACGAGGAACGAAGAGAGAAGTCGTATCGACGGTCGGTATGCCATCGCTAATCAGGATAGAAAGCGACGCTGGGACTACAATCGGGACTGAACGCGAACAATGATACGTCTAAACCGAAGCACTTCACGATTCTGGAAAAACACGTGGTCACCCTTCGCAAGAAAGTTGGTGCGAAGAAGGAACAAGCATATGAATAGACATCATCGTCATATATCAAGAAGCTTACTGAAACAACTGCTTCCTTGAAGGACATCTCTAATATCATGAAAACAGGACGTAAGTGTGACAACCGCAAATCGAAGGTCTTGGCTACGGATGATGTTGACGACGTACTTTGCTTCACATGTGGAGAACAGTTTTCTGTTTCAGTAAGTGGAAGTGAATGGTCTAGAGTACTCGTCTGCCAGAATGGTTTCACAACACTTGTGCTCAACATTTGGAGACATGTGATGCCTGCAATTAAGCGAAGCTGGACACGGCACAAGAAACCTTTAGATATTGGGAAGAACAGTACAAAATGCACTGGTTGGATAGGATGATCCACTCGATGAATATGCTGAAATCTTCAAAACTATAGCTTTGATGGAATGATACTTTATCAATTTTTGCATAAAACAGCATAACTCATAGTTTTTTAGTACAATAAGACTCTAAATACACCAAAATATGATCAAAATTGAAGAAATTGTCATAACAGTACCTCACATGTAAATAATAGTGTAATTAAAATAAGCTTTTACCATGCATTAATATCCATGGTTTATAATAAATTTACTCCACATGAATTGCACACAACAAAACTTCAAGATAGTATTAAAACTTCACTACAATTTCACGTGTTTTCAGAATATTCAGACAAAGCTATGTATGTAAAACTTAAACTGGGGCAGAACGCACCGTGGCGTTATATATGTTTACACGCTTAGAAAAAGTACCCAAGTGTGTTAAGTGTGGGAAGCCAACGTTGGGAATAAACAACAATCAATATGCAACTAGCGATTTCAAATTTGTTCACTGTTGTAGAACCCATTGGTCCAAAGTACAAAGCCAGCACCTTGCTGTACATATTTGCGTTTTGATTTGCTGTGTTGTTTTGACAGAATATTTAAGAGTGTGTTCATGTGAGTTCATTATTAGGGGCGTATTATTTAGCTTGGGACCGAGCTTGGGCCCGAGCTTGGGACCGATGTGCTAGTACTGACTGACCCTAGGATCATTGTTGGTTTTATCATGGTTTTATAGCTATGAAGTCTAATTCATGCTCTTCAGAATCCTTATAAAACCAAAATTGTTACTTGGGGAGTCAAGAAAAATATCGTTTTTTCGGGACCTACTGGTCTTAGAGTTAGTCTATGGTATAATCACGGACTTATTATCCCTTTTGGGTCCATGGTAAAATCATGTTAACCTACCGTTGGATATAAATAACTTTCTTCTGGTAAAATTCTACTCAAAAATAAGTACACTGAAAATTTGTTTTCGTAAATTAGCTTACACTCGTTTCGAAATCATGGATTTTGTACATAGAACAAATGTCTCGTAAATTGTATGAAACATTCTTGTTGCATATCATCTAACAAAATGCTATTATTACACCCTTTTTGTACAATGCACAAAATTAATTTCGTGAAGACCAGCCAATCGCTGCTTCTCTTCAATCGTACTCATACATGTTGGTGTTCCTGCTGGAATGGCAGGAATAATTAATTTATCCTAAAATAGAAATCAAAGCGCTGTCGAGAGTTAGAACCTCATGCACAATAACCAAACATCTTATCACGAGTCAACATGGTTTAGTGCGATCAACCACGGACTCAATAACAGCTCCTCCTAAAAGTAGAGGATCGAATCCCATGTCAGAAACAATAAAAAGTAAAGCGCTAAACTCCTCGTGGTTGTGCTTTTTTTTCAATTACATTTTAAGCCGATAAAGTAGATCTGTCAGTCGCTCATGCAACCACTACTAGAGAGACGTTTGTTTTTTATTGGTAACAAAATACTCGTAGCTCTTTGTATTGCTTTCGTAGAATGAACGAATGTTCTTTCTGTGTCAACAAATACTTAGTGCGTTTGGCAGTTTCGCGTGTGGCATTAAATACGAAGGTAGCTTCTTAAATAGTACAAATCCGTTTCGTTGCAGAAAACAACGAATAGATTTGTTAGTGCTACCTTCCATTTCGTGGTATATACGAAAATTAATTTTCAGTGTAATTTGAACGCAATGCCGGTCAACCATTTCTTCAAATTTCTTTTATTTTCTATTAACCGGTCTTCAAAGACATTCACAGAAAAAAACGATAGCGATCGTTACCATTTCATGTAGAAATTTAAAGACACTTAAAGTCTAAACGTGAATTATTGGTAAAGATCTTAATCAAAATATCGATACCAATCGTTAAGGATATAAAAATATCGATTTCTGTCACCAGTTTCTTACAAAGCTTCACGTGAATATATTCTCAGTTTTAGTCTTTGAAGAAATCAACAAACAAAAATAATATTATTAATTTGAACTGTTTGGAATAAATTGGTTGAAATCAATTAAATTTCACTGTATTATATTTGTCAGATGACGATAATCACACAGAGTTTAAAAAACATTATCACCACTGTATGCTAATGTTTTTTTTTTAAACTGAATTGCTACTAGTTTCGATCCCATAGCATCTGGAGTTTACTAATTTTATTGTTGGTTGCTGATCCTAGGAACCACGGCTGCTGTTGATGAGATCTCCAATGGGAAACACACTCTAATATATGACGTATAAAAATTTTTGTATTTTCTCAGAGCACCTGTTACTTGGAGTATAAAGTACAAAAAATATATAGTTCCTTCATTCAGTTCAAAACACCGAGAATCCTACCAAGAGTTCTTAAAAACGACCGAGAGTATATCGGCGCAAACATAAAGAACTACGATTCTTCATTGCGGCCACCAACCTGTCTCCCTGTTTTTGTACCAGCAGAAAATAATCACCCTTTTTTCCGATGAAGATTCACTAGTACCGGTTGATTATTCGGAGCTTCCTCCAACACCATCTCAACTATTTCAGAATTCAAAATTGAATCCATCGCCGAATTTCATTTCGTACTGAAACTAGCAAAACATTGACCTATCAACTGATGTATCGAACTCTTGTTACCCAGCGATGAAAATTGATAACGAGGGGATTATAAATGTACACCGATGTATAAATTTATTTTTCGTTGCCGAAATTCAAAAATATGATGTTATCAAAATTTAAATATTTTTAGATGTATATTTGTAAAGAAAACTAAAGTTCATGTGGTATATCAAAATTTCATGAAATATAGTATGGTATCTTTAAAGATTTCCATCGTTAGATCTATAAAGAACATGTCTTCAATTTTAATATCGAAATAAAAAAAAAAAAAAAAAGTAAAGTTTTAGCGACACTTATCTTTACTTTTGTAAATAGAACTTTGAAGAAGTTTATCGTATGGTTGGTCGGGATGGTAGGTAAACATAATTATACCCAACGTTGGGTTCCCACTCTTAACTGCTCAGCTGGATACTTTTTTCTAATCGTGTATATAATGAAGAATTGGCAACATATAGCAACGTTTTGCTATCTTTATTCTATCCCCATTGGCTGCTTGATTACCAAACAAAGTTAAAAGGAGGTTGCGGTGTTGCATTTCTTTACGTTACAAATCTAATGAATAACTTTTTATAGCCTTGTACTTACCTTTTACAAGCGGTTGCATGCTGTCCCAATATTGTGGTGCGTCTTACCCCAATATTGAGGTGCATATTGAGCAATGAAACAGGCGTTTTACCTTGGTGTCATCTTGGGATAAAATCGGAAAAGATTTAAAAAATCATAAAAAATCATCGTTTTAATTTAAACCAAATTTGATCTACAACGGAAACATCGTCATATTCAATAAATTCTTCCAAAATTTCAGTATCCATTTCCCTAGTAATGCACGATGTTGCTTAAACGGTGCGTTTTGTACCATCCTCCCCTTCATTGACATTTTGGCGTCATGCCCCATGAAACGATTTGTCTTTTCAAGTACAGACATTTGTGAATATTGGTAACAGTGCATTTGACCTCAATGTTGAAGTGCATTTTGCGTCTTTATTTCGGTGCGTTTTGCCCCTTTTTTGTGCTGCATTTTAAGGGAGTGCATTTTGCCTCAACAAGAGATGAATAAAAAAAACTCGACTCGATCAGTTATTAGTACAAGACACCGAAGAAGTCTGCACGTTGTAGACGAAATACGCGTATCTGTCAAGATAAGCAAAGGTAGTTGGAATTAAATGGAAAATACTAATTTTTGTGCTCTTTCTAATTACATGTATTCCACTAAACTGTTCAAACTCTCTAGTATGCAAAAAAATATGAATTTTCCGTTATTTTGTGTCAACATTTCTTACATAAGGGGCTATCCATATACCACGTAGACAGGATTTGACCGATTTATGACACCCCCCTCCACCTGCGTGGACAATCATTCATATGATTTTTCAAGAGAAAGTATGGATCGTGGACACTTGCCAACTCCCTCCCCTTCCCCAAACTGTCCACGTGGTATATGGATGGCCCCTTCGAAATTGAGTGAAGATAAAAGAACTATAAACGCAAGTGTTATGGATAAATTCATATGGTTTTTATTATAAATCAACTCGATTTCCTTGACCGGTGCATATTACCCAAGGTACCCCATTTAGCTATACATTGGCTATACAAAACAGGCGGCATTTTCAAACCATTGGACGCCATCAAGCCAAACATCATGACACCAGCCGGATGTTTGTTTTGAAATTTGAATTTCCCTTTTTTCGGAACGTTCTCCATTTTCTACGGTGAAATGAACCGGTCCGTGCGGCTGTTGGCCACCTATGAATAATTTTAAACTGCATGTTCTAGGAGGCTCTAGGAAGGATCTAGAAGGCTTTTCCAGGTTTCTAAGACTTCAATAATTAATAAAAAATTCCAGTCAACAAAATAAAATAAAAGAAACAAAAAAATCCAATGGGTTATTCCAGGTTTTTCTGAACTTACAAATTTTAAGAGCAAAAACCAGCATGGCCCATTATTCTTTCATAACTACTTAAATTAACTTTAAAAATTACTAAACATCTAAGAAGCATTAAAACCACTTTCAAAATTCATCTACCAATGATACCAATGTTTGCACAACAAGCCTCGCAACGATTCTGAGAAAATATCTCACCACTTCCTGCATAAGCTTTTGCTTTCTTTCTAATATCTGATATAATGACCAGCAAAAAGCGTGTCACAATTTGGCTTTCGATTGCACTTTTAATTGGACATTAACTTGAGCATGGAACCGTGGAAGGAAACTCCAAACAGGCAGTTTAACTTTGAAAAACAAACGATTCAGATTCAGATCTCATCGTTGTCGTTACAAGCGATGATGACGAGTAAATCGATCCGCGTATGAAATCAAAAGTGAAATGGAGTAATGGGCTTCAAATCGGTCACCCATTGAAATGTCATGGACTCCCGCTGTCAGTCGTTTGATGCTTTCCCATTTCGCTGAGCCTAGCGGGAAGTGCTTCCCATGGATTTCGCAGTTCGTGACACTTGGGATCGACATTTATGCGAGCGTCTATATATGTACGTACACGACTGTCAAATTATATAATTATAGGTTAGGGTTTTACACGTTCTCATCAGAGTGCAGTAAATCAAAGCACGCAAGAATCATAAATGTGTGATTAATGCAATCAAACCCGACAGCATATCATGATCACTTGATCTAACCAGCTCCACATCTCACTTAGCACCCAGACGGTTGGTAGCACAGAGATTGCCTAACCCGCAAACGAATCTCGAGTGGAGAGCATCACGATCTTGTTATACATGTAGGTGCATCTAATATCTAACGTGTATCAACATAAGCTAAAAGCTCATTTCGGTGAGATCTTACGAAATGACCCCGAGACGATAACACACCACGAACATAACCCCCAATCTGTCGAACGAACGTCACACGAGCGTATCACGTTCTACCGTCCCCTAAATTATGGGTCTCTGGCGATCGATTGGCCCCTATCAAAAAAAAAAAAACCACCGAGTGATCGAAATTTGTAAAGTGCTTCTTGCGACGCCTGTTGGGAACAAAACAAAATGCTAAACGGACTAATTGAGCCACTGCTGCCGTGTCTTGTGACCTGTCAGTGGCATTCGGTCCCAAGAATCTTAAAAGCCCCGGCGATCACCACACGACTCTGGCTTTGATGTAACCTCTTCTCCGCGCAGACGAATTCACTTTCAGATTTTCCTCTTGCTTCTTCGTCTTCTTCTGTTGCTGTCTACAAATTTCCATTTTCCTACGTCCCCGTCTTCTTCTGCTGCTTTTCCGTTCACCGTTGTTGTTAGCTTAGTGACTCACACGAGGGAGTTTTCGCGTGGTTCGGTACCCCCGAGAGGAGTAATAGCATTTGTAGTTGGCTACAGTACTTAAGTCGATATATAAATCAGATCATTATTTTCCACCCCAGTTTAGTGTTGTACTAGCGGTGCAAGTGGTTGGATTAAGTCGAACGAAAAAAAAGCAAAGCAATTGTAGGAAGGTCTTCGGGTTCAGTGGATTGTCAGCGCAGCAAGGACTGCATCCGGACGGAGTTCTACTTAGAATATTGAGTAACGAGTGAATCAAAAAAACAGAAAGTGAAAATGATCGTCAGGCTGATGGGAATTGTGACAGTGGTGAGTGTTGTTCTTGGACATTCTTTAAAATGAAACGGACTGTTGGTGAACTGTGGTAACGTGCTGCATCAATGTTCGGACAGCCTTTAAATCGGGACATTTTTATTTTTATAGAAATAGTAGGTCGTTGTTTCAACATTATAAACAAATCGGATGGTTGTCAATGGCGACACAGGCCTATGGTCAAGTTTACGTGCTGATATCTGTACTTTAGGCAGACATAGACAACTTCGAAAAATGTCCGGATTTAGATATTGATGCGCCACTGTGATTTATTGAAATTATGGCAAACACTCACGTGTGTTGAAGATTATCCTGGGACTGGTGAAACCGTGAACGCTTATGGCATAAAGTATTAGAAGGATTAGTGGAGGTGTGTCGGTGCGGTTTTTGGTACTCTAGATTTAATAAGATGATTTCAAATTTATTGCTAACAATGCAAAACGTTTTCGTAGATAGATAGGAAACGAAGGAATAAATTATACACAGAAAAAAATCTTGTAGTAAAAACTACCATTTTACCCGACTATGCCTATCTTTAAAACTACCATGAAATTTCAGTCCAATTTACTACGTTTATGGTAAAACCTTCAACATTTGTGGTATATTTGACAGACGTCATATTGATATCAACCGCACCATGGTTGGTCTAATCGCAGGCATGGTAAAATCAAACGCATTTATTGTCGGCTGAAAATTGTTGGTGATTGCGCTTAAGTTAACCCTCGAAATGGTAGTTTCTACTGAGGCATTTTTTTGCGTGTACAAATCAAGTACCGTATTTTCGGGTGAAACTGTTCACTTTTTTACGATAATGACTTTATTTTCGGAATAGTTATTTATGTTTGCGGCGTAGACCTGATTCAAACTATGAATCTTTCTAAACTCAGAAAAAAAAACTAAACTAACTAGTTTAAAGCACAGTCATAGTCTCTGTGTTTAAAGTTCACACTAAATCGATTTTCACCTGGTCGCTAAAGTTCTTATAAACAGCAACTATTACCCCAACAAACATCGGTGTTGAATTGGAGCTTGTTCAAACAAATTTGGAGAAGCTATTCAGCTATTCTAGAAGAAACAGCTGAACAGCTTCTCCAAATTTGCTTGAACAAGCTCTAATTCAGCACTGATGTTTGTTGGGACTAGCTTAGTATAAACTTGAAATAGAAGGGGCGTGGTATAATGTTTAAATATATGTGCGTAGGTTAATAAAGATTTATTTGAAAGTAAGAATAAAATGATTTCCCGCCACGGATTTGTTTTAATTATGTCATCTTCTAACCAACAAAATAATGACAAAGGAATTTATTATATCTTTCGGTGTGGATAAAAACTGAATGACTAAATAAATTGGATTATTCAAGAATATTTTTCGGATGGGTTATGTAGATCTTGAGCGTATAATAACGTTGAGCATGCCACATGAATACATAGAGCATCATTATTGATACTGAATTAATTAACCGATGTAATCCAATTGGAGCATTATTTAATTTCACATGACAAACTACCTAGTAGAAAAAGAGGTCGGATTTATTGCCATCGATTAATTTGAGCATAGAAAGCTTTTGATTTGTATATTCAGAGCACTTATTTGAAACCGGCAAAAATTAGCGCAAAACTCGCTACGTATATATACCAAAATGGCAACAATTGTATGAAAAAAATATCACAACACAACTAGCAATTTATTTTCGAGAATCGAGAAATGTTAACACCATAAAATGGCAACATGATTGCGAAGAGACAATAATGATATGTAGAATTTTTTGACACAATTTGGACTAAGTTTAACCTTTATGAAACGTTAGTTAGTAAGCTTTTATACTATGCCACACGTAAACCTAGAATGATAAAAGTTATTAAGGCCCAGCTGTTGCGGCAGCTTTTGACAGTTAATCCATATATTTTATGTCAAAAGCTGCCGCAACGCGCCGTTGAGCTTCCCATTGTAGCTGATGGGCCTTTAATACTATCGACGATTAGACAAATTTGCGTATAAACACTCATGGCAGTCGGAAATTGGATAACTACACGCAAAAAAAAACTGTAGTAAAAACTACCAGTTGGAAACGACCATTAATTACGTCACGCAAAAAAATGACTTTTTATAATCCCCTTTGTTACGTTTTTTGTACGTACCTTCAATTTTTTTGTATAGATCGTCACGTTTTCACTTTAAAAGAGCGTGTATTGTGATCAAGTATTGTTTTGACAAAAGCCAATTATGAACAAATAAGGGATTTTCTACTTCCATATTCAGTAAATGTAAGTATTTAAAATGTAACTGGATATATAGTAATGGATAGTAGTGGAGAAAACAAATTATAGTATTTTGTATTTACACTGCACAGCCTATGGAATCTGAAAATCTGCCGAAAGGCCGCAGAATGCAAGCCATTTCTGCCTTATATTATCTTTCTTTGGAAACCGCAAGAAACCCACATAATTCACTTCACATCGCGAGCTATTGCCACAATTTCGCTCCAAACAATTCATTTTTTACACGGCACTTTTCACTATGCTTTTTAATGAATATCTTCAAACGGAATCAAAACAAACAAATCTTTTTTTAGCCTATTGCGCTGTTTACTTCAAGTTTGTACAAATACAAGTGGTGCCAGATCAATTGCTTAAATTTATGACATTTTTCAGGGTTGGCAGATTGTATGATTTTGCGTTGTCTGGTCTCTATATACAGTGTCTATAATTGAAACAAATTGTTAAGCTAAGGTTCTAACTAAGAAAACAATTTTTGAACAACTCGCCGCAACTCCGATTTGTCGCCAGATGAGAATTTCATGACAAAAGCAACACGCAATTATGGTTTTCTGCAACTTAATCAGGATAGGAAAAAGTTCGTCTGTTGGAAAGAAAGCGAGATTTACGGCTAGCAATTATTATTTTTGATTATCATTGCATGATTTTCAAATATTACGAAGTAGAGACACTATGATCCAAATAGATAAAATTTTGCCCTGATCCTCAGTTTAAGCATTGAAAAAAAAAACCACAAATGCGCTTTAACTTAGTTTCCAACAAACACTTTCTCAACATTCTATTGTTGCACAGCGACTAACAAAGCGACATCGAAAATGTAACCGAACTTAAATCATAATTGCCAACCTGGTGTTGGTCACTTCATTTGTTAAGCAGCTAGGACAAGATGATGTTTTTGAAATGTTACCAATCTCTAAGGAGACGTCACTCCCAGTTTTATAACTATAAAGTACGCATTTTCGAGTAAAAACTCGAATTTCCGAGGGGATTACTCGGAAGAGTTTTGTATTTATTGATGGGTATACTGTGCATAGGTCAACAAGAGCCTTTTGCACGGATAGAACATTCGTCCATTTATATTAAAAATATCGATGTTCAACTTGAAACATAAAAAATATTTAAACTAAATAGAAAGCATGTTTCGAACAAAAATAACAATTTTCGAATCAAATTCAAAGCATGTTAATTTCAACAATACAATCTTCGGGTAGGCTAATTTTAACGTGTGCTTCCTTTTCCAGAACTTGAGGCTGAGGCAATGTTTCGATGTTTATCGGTAGGTTAATTGCTCGATTCCAGTACTGAAACTCTGAGCAAATCCCTTGAACCTGAAACCTGTTATCGTTCATGTCAACTCCTTAATTTAGATAACCCAGATTCATAGAATAAATACAATAAATTTAACGTAACCAGTAAAATTCCAATATTATTTAAACAAAACTATTTATTCTTGTATCCAAAATTTGTAAGTTTAACATAAACATAACAGGATTTCTATTTCGAACATAATAGTCACTTGGTTTTAAACATAGAATATGTTTGACATAAAGCAAGTTTATGTTTGCGGCCAGAATAAACTAAGTTTATGTTTGAATTTACCTGGAATATGTTTGTTTTGATGGTAATTTTTTCTGCGTGTACTCATTTTTATAATGTAAAAAATGCGTAGTTTGTACACCTGTGACAAAGTCAGATAGGAGTAAATATTAATGTCAAAAAAAGTTCCAAATGCGTATAATGTGCTGGTAATATTGGCCTCGACGTTTATAGAAAATGCATATCGCAAGTATCGCTACCCAACAAACATCAGTGCTGAATAACTGTTTGTTCAAACAAATTTGAAGTTTTACAGCTGTTTCTTCTAGAAAGCTGAATAACTTCTCTAAATTTGTTTCAACAAGCGGCTGTTCTACACTGATGTTTGTTGTTTAGTTTCATATTCATTACTGATAAAAGTACATAGATTAAAAAAAACATTGAATTCTGCGTTATCTAATGCACATAAAGGGAATGCTAGATTTGACAGAAAACAATAGGATATTTTATGTAAATTTAAGGCAGATAACGCCTGAATCAAGCTTGTTGTATGAAAGATTGCAAACATTGTTGTATGGTGTATCAAAGACAACAAATTGCGCTGTTTACGCCTCTTTTGGCTTGAAATTAAACGAGGGGAAATTTTACGCGCTTGTTAAAATTAATTATTTTTTTCTGTGTAGCAGCGGCTAGACAGTCCCGAAGAAAATGGATTCAAGTTTGACTTAGGAAGTACCAGCACATCAGTCCCAAGTTCGGTCCCAAGCTTAATGAATCACCCCTGAGAAAGTAACTCACACGAACAGAATCTCAATTATTCTGTCAATATAACATGTGAACCAATTTTCAAACGCTAGTTTCCTATTGATTGTGGGGGTGAACTTTCCTGTAAAGAAGGATATAATTGATTAGCGTGAACACTTCCTAGCAAAGTCCTAAAGAAAGCATTGGAGCCTGCTCTACTGTGGCTCTAGAATTCATATGCTGTTATTTTTTTATTACTCGTCGACATTTGTTGTAATAGTTTTATTCGTGTATTTACATTGTGAGACATAATCAAAGTTTTCAATCAATTAAACCATAAAGTCAGTTCAAGCACTGACAAACCGACATGAAACTCAATCTTCACTATTGATCAAGAGTCCATAACGGTCGATTCAAATGTGCTGCGATCCCATTTGTCAAAACCTATAGAATCATTATAACTAGATCAAATAAACGTGTCCAGAATTGCTCAGACATGAACCTTTTTATCAAGTTCCCAAGCGTCTTTGTGACTTCAATAAACGTTCTCAGCGAACACGAAGATAGATGTCAGTAGCATGATTGACCGCCCGAGGTTGCTACTCCGTTGTTGCCAGATCAGCTGTTATTACACAGAGAACCAACAGATGATACATACATACATATATACATCTTCAACGTATAAAAACTGGTGATCCTAAACTATGAAAATACCGGCACTGGCACCGGCAGCGCCCGAATGCAGGTCAACCCGATTAAAAATTTACATCAGGCTGATGTCTGATTTCAATGTCTACATCAACATGAAATTCAAATGTACATCTTACGTTGAACATTAGAGATCAGATCGATTTCGCTGTATTTAGGCAAGGTAACATGATGTTAACATCAGACATTTTCAAACAAATTTTTTCTAATCCAATGTCCCTTTGACGTCATGATTTTGACATTCAAATAAAATGTTTTTCTGATGTTTTAAGATATCAAAGCATATTGATGTTTTCAAATGTATTTGAATTAAACAGCACAGTCAAAGGATTTTTGATGTTTTCAGATGTATTAAAGGTTATGAATAAACATCTTACATATGTTTTCAAGTGTCGATTTTAAACAATAAAAGAGATGATGTATGATGCATTCAGATGTAGAAAAACGTGACGGTGTATCGTTTCCGGATGTTTTCAGTTGTAGATAATAACATTAAAACCAAATAATCTGAAAGCATAAAAATCACATGTTAGGCTAAGGTAAATTTTTATTCGGGTGTTGAGTAAAGTACATAAAGTAAATATGCACCAATATCGCCAAAACATATACGATTCACACATAATTCTAATCGCATCGGATATTTACCGATATTTTATGAGTACAAAATTTTACATCTATAAGAACATGGATTTCAACGCAACGTGTGATTGTTATGACACAAGATGTATTCTGGCTTATTATGAATACAACATTTTACTTCACAAAGACCTTTGATTCTATTGTAACGTTTCATTCTTATGTTGTAAGAAGTTTTCTAATGCTGTAGACCTGCAGTCTTTTACAGTAGAATGAAGTTTATTTCTAAGGTAACGGCCAATTATAATGTCATCAGATGTGTTTAGATGTCTTAGGTACACAACATTTCACACATACATAACGTTTGATTGTCATGTAATTTTAGATTCTAGTTTTATAAGACGTGTTCTGATGTTAAATTTAACATCATCAATACGTTTGTTTTTAATGTGAAGTTTAAATATGTTGTATTTATATGTACTAGGGCGTTACTTTGAACTCTGAATACATTTAGAATACGACAACCCACATTCAAATTTAATGTTTGGAAGATGTCTGCTAATATTTTTTACATCACCATTTCTATTCGGGAAGTAAGGAAAGGGTAGAAATATGTTGACGGGATACTCGCTTTATTGGAAGCCACGGAATCCACCGCACTTCCACGAGAAATCACTGGGATTTTGGATAACAGGATTGGGTAGCAGCAGGGTTCGGGTGGGTTAACGATAAGCTGTCAAGTTAAATATTTGAAAATTAAAAGCGATCTCCGATTTGAACCGGTTTAAACCAACAGTAAGGATGCCATTGGGGGCCACTAATAAAATGTGATAGTGGTTTTTTATTGGGAAACCAGAAGATGTTTTACAATGCTGGAAAGCCGATTTTGCCCGATGTAAACCCACAGTAACGATGCTATTGGGGCCACTCACAGAGTGTGATAGTGATATTTTAATAGGAAAACAAGGCAATTCATCTCAACGCCTGAGAGCCAACTTGGACTGATCTACACAAACAGTACGAATGCCCCTAGAATCACTTACAAAATGGGACAGTGGTTTATTTGTTCTATGATAGGGTGGCTTGACGAACATTGTGAACGAATAATTTGGATTTGGAATCATATACTTCTCCACCGTAACATCTTACCAGGCGAACCACGAATTCTCATGCTCACTCGATCACTCGCGCAACGAACAATAGGCAACCGAAACAATAGACAAAACGCTACGCCCGATAACAAAATATTACGGAACAAAGTGCCGACACAACCGATTTAACCGTTTCAACCGACCAATGACGCAAACCTATTAAAAAGGACATATAGATACAATGGGTAACAATTAACTGTCTTGCTCCACGTTCTTGAGAGCACTTTCCTCACGAGTCACCTGTACGCAACTCCACAGGCTTCCGTCAAGCTTCTGGTACACCAATTCATCTCCATGCTCAATCGAAGCACCACTACAAAATAGAGAGATATTAGATATTGTCTTCAAAATTTTGTTGAAATAAATTACTTGTTGACTGAAAAGAAACAAAATTAAGAACAAAGATATAAGTAGCATTCTGTAGTCCCCCGGATGTTGTAAGAGCATAGCCATTTCTATGAAAAGATTGTTGCGGGTTGTCGATGGTTGATTATTGCTATGTGTTGGACACCATTGGCTGAAATGAGAATTGAATGAGAATAGTGCGAACATTTACAATACTCAGTTGTTTATTAAGCTGAAGCTCATTCGAGGTATATCTGATGAACTTAGTCGATGAATCAATCCTCTCAGATTTATCGCTTATACGCTACTATGACAAATTTACAAGCTTACAGCTGCATGATAGTTTATGACTTGAAAAGTGCATCGGGTACCGATGCAACACGGCATCCAAACTTTGGATTTGGAAATGTGTGTCGCTTAACAAATCCTCAAACAAATGTGCAAATGCACGTTGGCCAATATTTAGCGTCAACCAGTGGGAACGTGTGGCCAACTCCAAGTTCCCCTTCTTTCAAACTCATCTTCAGTTCAATTTACCCATAGAGTCCATTAATAACGTCACGCAAAAATGACTTTTTTAACCCCCCTTTGCACGTTTTCTGTATGGACCTCCAAATTTTTTTGTATGGATTGTCACGTTTTCTCAAGCCCCCCCCCCCCTCCCCCCTTACTGCGTGATATAATTAATGGACCTTCCCTTGTAGAAAATATTGTGATGGAGCACGGACATTAGGTAACTAGATATATAAAAAATACAGGATTATATCTGAAAAATCCATTTTTGGCCAACACCCACCGATAGATGTCAGTAATATGATTTGAACAGAAGAATTAAAACATTTTCTATTGTCGTTCATGTCGGTTTGTCAGTGGTTTAAGAGCACTCGTTCGGCCGTGAACCGTCGTGCGGCCGGAACCTTTTCATGTTATCACCAAAAAATGTTTTGCAAACAGAACGAACACCGTTTGAACCGAACCGCTTATTCGGATCGAGCGCACACCAACTTCAAAAGGCCAGTATCAACCTAAAAGGTTACGAAATTTTGTTCAATATTACCAAGCGAAATTTTGACAAATGATCTGCATGGAACGAAATGTCACCTTCACTTGAGGAATAATCGAGCGGAACATTTTTCCGAAAGTAAAAGTGACAGCTCCCATTAGTTCGCGTGGAAACCTTACAAATTCCAATTTTATTTTTCACTCTTTTCAGGTGGATACTACTGCAGAAATTTCTTTTCAATTCTTTACTTGTCCGTTTCAGTGAACGGAATTTAACATGGGTTTGGGATAGAAAAAGAAATTTCTTTCGAACACGATACCGACCTAAAAGCGGGAATAAGACTTTGGTACTGAGAAAGGTATAACTCAGGGGCTTTGCTCTGCTGTCAACTACATGTAGATGCACGATAGTTTACATGATTTTAACGATTTTGGACATCTGGCAACTGATATCGACAAACATTTTTCATGATGGCCTAACTGGCAAACGTAAACAATAGCCACATCTAAGAGTCCTTCTATTCGACAGAATTGGAAGCTTATATGGGTAGATTTTGAATTACATGAAATTTACGGAAGAAGCCATTGTTTGCGTTTGTCAGTTAGGCACTATTGAAAAATATTTATCGAAACATGGCCCATCAAAACCAATCAATCAATGCTAAGACACGAGAGGACGATGCACATATACGAAAGTTTTGAGAGTTAGTTGGAACAGGTTGGTTTATTCACGTATAAAAAAACAATGATAATATCTATGTGTCCCACACATGAATGTTTGCAATTTGATCAAAAAATGATATATTTTTGTAGGTGTGCAAATAACCACCTATTTATTTTCCAAATAAACTTCATTTATGTTTCTCGAAGGGTTCTGTTTATATGTGAACAAATGAATAATAAGTGGCATGTTCGATAGCTTTGCACATCAGCGAATTTTACAAACCTTTCTTTACATAGCAATAAATATGTGTAGATTTTTACCCATGTATCCATATATTCATCATATTGATACCGCAGAGAACAGACATTGATGTCCATATGCCTTTTCATGAAAAACTTGTGTAAAAGTTCATATGGGCAGCCGTTATAAAAAGCAAGCGCAGAGAAAACCAAACAAAAATTTTCAGGTTAGGTGCTAGACTTTTTATTGATGAACATTGACATGACAGTTATCGCACAACTGCAGCGTCGCCTATCAGGAGCATTGCGACATACATTTGAAATTTCGGTTTAAAGTTTTACACAAGTAGCAGATCGAAGATGAACGTCGGTTCTCTGTGTTGATACTAAAATCCATGTGAGCTACAGCGAAGTCCTTAATGACTATGCCCCTGGTATAACTCGCAATTGGTACATACCACTCCGATTCTGCGACTACCAGATTCACCCCTAGTTGTTTTTCTTATCGTATATCAAACTTCAAGAGTCTAGGTAAAGCAGAAGTCGTATGCCAAAAATAAACCCAAAAAGGAGCAGGAGATAGTTTCTCTCCCATGTAGGGGATATGGGAGTACAAATAGACAGTTCGTTAGAACTATTTAAGCTATCGGTAGTATATGAGCACGATCAAGTGCACAATCTTTTACCAGTCAAGGTGGTGCAGTCGTTCATGCCTTGACCTACCCCGCATGGGGATGCTTGGTAAAAGATTGTGTACCTGTTTTCGAAATACTACCTCACAATGCCCTCCGCTCAATTTCAAACTACTTCTATTCAATTTTCACCGCCTGCCGTGAGCTAACGGAACTATCAAAACTTTCTCTTAACAACTTTGTTCTATTTAGCAAACATTGCTGTCTACTCCTAGAGCCTCATGGTGATGAGAAATTATTTCCTTCTTAAAACAATATCATTCAAGAGTCTGTTCAGCACGCGACATTAACGCCTGTCCACGTTAAATTTCAAACAGTATAGATTTTGAATTATTTCACGGATCGCTGAGACGTTTCACCTTTATGACAGCTTAAACTCTCCACTTTATTTTGTGGTACAACATGTAAACATTCTTGTTTAATTCGTTAAAATGGCGTCAAATCAAGTGGAAGTTCGCATTTTGTACGAATGGCAGCAAAATTCAAATTTATCGGTACGCGGTCTTGCCAAGAAACTAAACCTACTGAAAAGTACCATGTTTTATGTTTGCATATTGTTTGACCAGCGCTTGACTCTGAATCGGAAGGTAGGAAGTGGAACAAATCGAAAAGTATGCTCTCGACAAATGGACAAGAAGGTGGTAGCCATTATTAGAAAAATCCCAATCTGTCTGTGCGAAAAGTGCCTCACAAAGTTGGGTTGTCAAAATCAAACGTACACACTAAGAAAATAATACCGAACTTGGTTGAATTTCAACCAACTTTTTATCTGCTGAATGCTCGGTAGTCTGTTCGGTTCAAAATGGAACAACCGAGTTCGCGTTAAATCTTTACTTTTTCACAACAACTTGAGAGCGTTTACCGAAAAACTCGGTTGACAAAATAAATCCAATCAGCAATAATCGGACATCGGTTTACTCAAATATTATCGAACACTGTCAAACAAACCGACTTTTCTGTTGCAATTACGGAACTTGGTTCTTTTTGGCAGTGCTGGCAAGCCAGAGACATAACCTGCAACGTGTTCATGGCAGTAAAAGCAGACTATAGCGCAGCATGCCTGCAAATAAAATTACAAAATTAGTATCAAATACTTCAGAAGATTTAAACTAAACGTGCATCCTCCAGTTGTAGTCTCTTATTTGTTTTTTTTTTCATTTTGACCTATTAAAAAACGCAGTACGGACACGCCGCATACTGACGATTTTTCAGACCTTATCGAGTCAGCACTAATAATCGAGTTTTTTGGTTAACATAGCCGTTGCGGAATTGACTCAAAGAAAAGTGTTTGACGTTTAAAAATATTCAGAGAATGCTCGGTTCAGTTTACCTAGTTTTCTCGGTTTTCGTGTACCATACTCTTGAATATCCCTTCATTTACTTTTGTTTATGGTTGAGTGGAAGCTACTATATTCCTTTTCCAAAGTGGATATGTATGTTAATTGATTGTAAAATTGACCATAAATGCATCTGTTTTTTGCCTGCAATTGATGAATTTTTCATGCGACATTCAATTTATTGGTGTTTTATAACATGAAAGTTCGAAAATTTTAATGCGCCACTGAATTACTGCTAGAACATTGACTTATTTAAGAAATAAAAATATAATTGAAAATTCAACAATTAGGTTACAAGGCTGATAAATTGTTAGATCTTGAATAAATTGTGTCTACAATCCATTTTATGTTTCAAAATGTATTTTAAATAGCATTGTTTGTTCGTTCCTTTGGAAAAATAAGAGTTTTGTTGCATACTTATGAAAACGGCTACCATTCCGAGGGAATCCAGAAAAGCCACGCTAGCCATTTTTTCAATGGTTTTATCTAAAACTACCATAAAACGCAAATAAAACTTATATTTCTTGCACAAGACTAACAAGATTTTTGAAGGAGTGCGTTAAGTTCATTTTTATTTTTTCTATACTTGAAAAAGATTAATTACGCTTGAATAAAACTTGTTTGAATTGCTCAAGGTAAACAAGTCTTTCGTAAGATAGCCATAAAATCAGTGTGAAGAAGGCACATCATAAACAAAGAAAATGTGAACGTGCAAATCAAAAGTGCCTTTGCATAATTGTAATTCTTCGTCATAATTACAGCTTTTAATTTATTGTTTTTAATCACCAGCGTAAGTCGATAAAAAACAAAAAAAAACTCTTACTTGAATGTGCTAACAATGGTTTTGGGAAGAATAACAGATAATAATATTGCCTCGATGGCGGAAACATCAGTTGAGCGAAAAATGTGTTTTCCTCTTGATCTATATGCTAAACCTAACGTCGGAAGAATTGCACTGTGTAGTGGATCACTGAGCGATTCCAGCGCACTACTTCCGACTTAAGATTTAACGTATAGATCATGGGAAAAATCGATTTTCGCTTAGATGATATATCAATTTTTACTTGCAACGAGTATAAATATTGTGTAGCCCATTGGGAACTGTAATGCACGACTCAGGAGAATTTAACATTAACATAACATTTTACAATAGTAGTGCACGTTAAACCTTACGTCGAAAGTACTGCGCTGTATTTCCACGGTAGGGCGCCATATTACGCACTACCTGGTACGTTAGGTTTAACTTGCATAAAATCAATTATCATGAGTTATGATTCTCGGTTTTCAACTGGCGACACATTGCACCATTTAATTTGATTCGTTACAAACAATAGAACGCATAACGCATTGACCCTTCTGATAAGTTAGTCTCAGGAGGCTGCGAATCCAATGGAATCTAGCGATGGTCAAAATTGTCGTAGGTGGCTGAGATGAAGGAGTATTCAATATATTGGATAGGTTTTTTATTGAATTTCCACTTGAACGATCCATTATTTTATAATTTATTTCATCTATGGGCGTCCATTGTCCAGTTTGTTTATTTTTCACATAATGTTCTCTCTCAAGAGTATGTGCTCTTATTTGAAATCAAATGGTTCTAAGAGCGTTTTATGGCAGCATTTTCAAGATACATTCATCTTAAACAAGAATGTCATAAAACTTTCTCAAAACTTTTATCAGGTTTTATGAAAGTTTCGAATCGATGTCTTGAGAGGGGATTCAAGTATCTTATAAAATTACTTATAAGGTGAATAACACTTATAAATGATTTAGTTTTATGGATGTTTCTTCAAGTGTTCTTTAATCACTCTTAAGAACTGTCAATCAATTTAAACCACCTTTACTTGGAAAATACCCTGATAAAACCAGATGATCTCCATAATGCTTTGATAAAACTACCATAAAACATGATTAAAACCAATTTGCATTTGAATTGTTACTTGGGATTGGTAGCCGATTTGGTTCGGTAGAAAATTTAACCCAACCGCGATGACATGCAAAATTTCACTGCAAAAAGTCGTTCTAAGGAGCTTTACACACATTTTATACAAACATTTTTCATGGATCACGATACATACGTAATCGAAAATTTTAAACAGCTTCAACAAAGAAGGTGTCCAAACAGCCGAAGAAGAATTTAATTTGGCAGGCCATATGTAGTTGTGATCGAAAATCTAAAAGTTTCGTCTCTACTGGCACTATCAATAAGAATGTACGAGAAAGAATGTCTGCAAAACCGGTTGCTACCGTTTATCAGAAACCACAACTCTGGAGCTCTGTTTTGTCCTGATTTAGCCTTTTGTGACTATGCGAAATCCACCCTAGAATGGTATAAAGTACAAGAGGGTCAATACGTGCCAAAAAAGCAAATCCACAAAACTGTCCATAAATTCGGCCGGGTTAGAGTAGAGAATTGGTGGGCTCTTGTTAAGCGGAAACTCTCCGAAACTAAGAAGAGAGCAAATGGTACCGATAATTTCCAGAAAAGATGGAAAATCGTCACGGCGGGCGTATCTGGACTACTGTACGGAACCTGATAGCGGGTGTGCCACAGAAAGTTCGAGAATTTTACAGAAGTATTAACATCTCTCATTAACTGTTTCTACAACTCAATTATTGTGAAATAAACAATCGGTTTTGTTGAATTATGTGTAATTTTTTTTGCTATTATTTTGGTGTCCGAAATTTAACGCGGACAGGCTTTATCAACGACGGACAAGTTAACCAATATGTAGTGACAATATTCTGCTTCCATTAAACCATTTCAGTTCACATCGTTTGCTCCAACGTTCCTGGAAGCCCGTCCAGAGCCTCCGGTTGGTGGAGGAGGTCCCTATCCCCCATCCCGCCCGGAGCCACCGAGCGGAGGCTATAGTTATGGACCACCACCGCTACCGCCATCCATATCCGTCAACAGTTACGGCTCAGCGACCTCCGAGTACGGCCCACCAACGCAAGCGCCCATCATTCACAAACACGTTTACGTGCACGTTCCTCCACCAGAGCAAGAAATCCCAACCACCCGGTGAGTACGAAAACTACATAGAGCATAAGGAAATTTCGTAGGCAGCGGCATGGTAAAACAGTTGTCGCATCGCGCCCGCTCGTGCACATCGATATTATGTAAAAACGTAAATCCGATGACCTCCGTGTACGGGAGGGTCACACTGACTATGGCTTGACCTTCTTCGAACCGATGCATCATTAAAGGCAGCATCGCCCAAAGGCTCCTCCTGATGTGTTGGTTGCCGCATAAAGCATCCATTCCACACAAACCGAAAAAGTCGTCTACTCATCCGCGACGACCAGCGTCCTACGGTTGATCAATAGATTCGACCACGGCGGCTTTTGTTGTCGCCACGATTGGCACATCTTGGCAGGCTTTGAATGAAACGTGCTTACGCGCGAAATTCTCAAATCAACATGCTCGTTAATGGAGGTGGTCATTTCTTTTTTTCTACATTTGGTTGGCATGTTTTATATCGCTTCGATCAGTTGCGTTTGGGGCGTAATAGGTTAAGAGGGTCAACACAAAAGAAATACAAAGGGAGATCTCAACGGGTGTTGAGTTTGCTTTATGTTTTGGTACTCCAATTTCTTCACATTATTAAGAACGAGTTATGTTTTATTCATTTGATCCGATATCTGCTCGTTTTACACAATGCACTTTATAAGAACCAGAGCGTTGAAATTCAAACAGTTTCAGCTTATCTCACGACTCGGACGACAACAGCCAGCAACCTGCAGCTATTAGATCTTCCAAAATACCATCTCCTCGCTTAATTATGCTGACTCAAGAAAGAAGCTCTTATTAATCATTTCTACTTCTGTTCCTAAGCCACGAGGGCAACCAGTTTCTTCCTCAACTTTGTACTGCATATCTGCCTTTTTCATCTCACGTGTTGGATGGATGCTCCGCTCAAGACCGCTAGCTGGCGGCAATACGGCAGACAGATGATCTGGTTCAAATCTGTTGAAATCGAATGTGCATATAAATTCTTTAGGTCGGTTTTATGCTACCCGCCACACCAACTTAAACTGATTAGCATACAAATCAGCCATTGCCGTGCGCGTGCCTACCAGCCATCCAACAGCATCAACATGTTTTTCTTAACCAACCGAACTAAATGGGGAAATTTGTTTGGACCAGAATGTTTGCATAATCACGCAAATGAGCCAGTGCATGATCTTCTTTTGATAGATTTCCCACGTGGTAAAACAGATAAATTACAAATTGCAATCCGTGTTGAATTCTGCTGATAACCTGCTGGGTTACCCTGGAGGAAAGTGGTTTTAGTGTTGAAACGCAAAGAAGTATAAATCAAAAGGTTGTAGAAGAATTGAATTACCTCATTGAGTGAGCATAGTCGGTACATCCCACGGCAGAAGCGAGAGTGGAGTTGGGTGGTTGTTTGGCGGGGCCTGTGCTGAACAAAGCGTGGACAAATGCAGCCAATTAGCTTTTCACTTGGATGCAATTCGCGGAAAGCCTCAAAATTGAAGCCGAAACCAAATCAGATTGTCGCTTGCTTCGAATGAGAAACAGAAACAATGATGTGGTATGCAGTGGTAGATTCCAACACAGCCATTTGCATATGTAATTTGGAATCAGTGGAAGTTAACCGAGCTCATCGTTGTGGGTTGAGGATAACATATTATTTTATTTACTACCCGTGGCAACAAAGTAGCATAGGTTGAATGGTTTGGTGTATTGACCGATAAAAGTGTTGCCATGTCCGGTGTCGGTTGTTGTTTCTCGTTGGTCATGAATAGGACAAAAAAACCGGCACCACGGTGCTGTCACCTGCATAAGTGAGAGTTTGCATGAAGTTTTGCCTGAGAAGAAACGAGAGTAAAGTAGTTTGTTTACATCTTCATACTTCATGCATACGATGACATAAACAAATTTGTTGATCTCTCGAGTAATTCATGTTAAGGGCCTAAAAGCCATTTGTAAACAATGACTTTAAATGTCGATTTCTCTTCAATCTTGAATCACTCTCGTGAAATAAGAGCAGCATTTGGTAGAAGAATGTTTATCAACGTTTCAAGTCATTGTTTACAAATGGCTTTTAGGCCCTAATCATGAATTACTCGAGATCTCTTGAATTCCCGATTTTATAATGAAAATTTGCCGATGCCAGAAATTTTGCATCGGGTTGCAACTTGGGACTTTCGCAGCGAATCGAAATCGATTTGCAGTCAATTCAAAAGGAAAGATTCTAATTTAGTTCTGTTGATCAATTTTGCAACACATTCATTACGTCAGTTGCACCGATTTAACAGTTCTGGATTAACAATAGAAAAGGGCCTATCAACATTTGTAAACAAATACTTCTGAGCCTATTTCCTCGCAGAGCGTAGGCCACCCACGCAAACCAACACCATCATATCATGTAGGGGAAAGTTTCCCCTACACAACGATTCTGTAGGTTTGCATGTGTAGCCAACTGCTTGCGAGAAAAACAGGCAATTGACAAGCCTATGTCAATAGCAGT
Source organism: Aedes japonicus (assembly GCA_034211315.2). NCBI lineage: Eukaryota > Metazoa > Arthropoda > Insecta > Diptera > Culicidae > Aedes > Aedes japonicus. Next base: position 188,018 of record JASCZW010003865.1, read on the forward strand.
GATTGACAGTAGACAGGATGTCCTGGACCCAAATTGATATGGGCCCGCTGTCAGCTGTCAAATAGAAGTCTAATCATTTGTTTTGGTTGTTTGTTTTGATGTAAAACACCACAGAAAGCGCTCTTTCTGCTTTGTATGACGTGCACAACGAAAACGAGCAACAACAGACAAAACGTAAACGAGCTATAACAAACACAACTTACAATGTTGACATTATTTTGACAGCTGAGCTTGCTGAGATGTTGTCTACGTGAGAAAGTCTCGAGTAATTCATGATTAGGGCCTAAAAGCCATTTGTAAACAATTACTCTAAACGTTAATCTCTCACGAACCACGAGAATCCTACTATATCCAGCTAATCCATATTGTAGAACTAACATTCTTCTACCAAATGCTGCTTTCATTTTACGAGAATGATGGAAAACTAAAGAGAAATCGACATTTAAAGTCATTCTTTACAAATGGCTTTTAGGCCCTTAACATGAATTAATCGAGAAGTGGTCCTTTTCATAGGCTTGGAGAAATAGGACTCAGAAGTGTTTGTTTACAAATGTTGATAGGCCCTTTTCATTGTTGATCCAGAGTTTAGTTAAGACAAGGCGTTGCTTAATTCAACAGCCGCGCATTTCCTGTTAGGCTGATTCATTTAGATTTGTAGTGGATTTAATTTTGCTTTTGATTCAGTTACTTACAGGAATTGAAATCGGTTCCAACAAATAAATTTGATCAAATTCATGTGAGACATTCCTTGTTTTTCCCTCAACCAAACAACTTTTCGACGTCAGCTGTGTAATGACAATCGATCCGTTTATATTACACGTACTATCGAATCGTACACAGAAAAAAAAATGTAGTCAAAACTACCATTTTACCCGACTATGCCTGTCTTCAAAACTACCATGAAATTTCAGTCAAATTTACTACATTTATGGTGAAACCTGTAACATTTGTGGTATATTTGATAGACCTCATATTGATATCAACCGCACCATGGTTGATCTAATCGCAGGCATGGTAAAATTAAACGCATTTCTAGTCAGCTGAAAATTGTTGGTGTTTGCGCTTAAATTCACCCTCGAAATGGTAGTTTCTATTGCGGTTTTTTTTGCGTGTACGCACTATCGAAACGCAATAAGAAATTATTATTTTTTTCGTATGTTTTAAATTGCTTCAATAATATAAAATAACATGTTATAATAAGTGAATAAATATTGTGTCCTATTAAGGCAGTTAATTCCGCAAAATAAGGCTTGCTTCATTTAGAATTGGAACAAACTTTTGCTCATATTGTGGCGCTCCTGGTGGACAGATTTGGAAGTTCTTGGCGCCCACGTGTCGGGAATTTTGTCAGCTTTACGTATGTATTTTTGACATTCCGCAAATCGACTGTACTTTGTAAACAATCAACATGGAAGCCGAAAGAAGGGAAAAAATTGTGCACAGTTATTTGGAAAATCCATTGTGGTCTGCATCTAGGCTAGCTAAACAGCTGAAATTGCCCAGAAATACCGTATGGCGCGTTATCAAACGGTATAAGGAAACATTGACGACGATTCGGAAGCCTCAAGCCAATCGTCGGAGTGGAACTGTCGACCGGAAACTGCGTGGTTAGTTTTTCAAGACGATTAAGAGGAATCCCAATCTGTCGGGCCGTGATTTGGCCAGAAAATTCGGTGCTGCCCATAGTACCGTGAGGAGAACTCGACTCCGGGAAGGAATCAAGTCGTATCGAGCTAGCAAACAGCCAAATCGGACCATAAAACAGGATAGTGGGGCCAAAATCCGTGCTCGGAAGCTGTACGACCAGGTGCTGACCAAGTTCGACGGATGTCTTCTGATGGACGATGAAACCTATGTCAAGGCTGACTTCGGGCAAATCCCATGGTCAAAAATTCTTGGCAACGCTCGGGATGTTCCAGCCAAATTTAAATTTGTTTTTGCCGACACATTTGCACGAAAATTCATGATTTGGCAGGGCATTTGCAGTTGTGGCAAAAAAACGAAAGTTTTCGTTACAAATAACCCGGATAAAAATAACCATACAATTACAATAAAATAATATAAAGTAACATTTAAATCTATTGTCGACCATGAATCTTATTGTTTATGTATCAGGTAAATGAAAAATGAATATTGTCATTACAATAGATCTACTATTCATCCTATATGCTAGAATTTTCAACAAATGTGAAATAATAAAATCAATAGTAATTGACTCAAATTTGTTCGGAGAAAAACGATTTTTTCTATAGTTAAGATACATAACAACCCCCTGAGTCTATTGTCGATGCCGCAATTTACATTAGATTCTATTGTGGAAACAATAACTTTTATTGTCATCTTATCGTCATGAACAATATAGTCAATTTTACATACGATTGATTCTATCGTATGGTTACAATACATTTAATTGTAAATCTATGAGATTTTTTTTACGGGAAGACAATGACGTCGGAACTATTCCAAAAAGAGTGTCTCCAAAAACGAATTTTGCCGTTCATTCGATCCCACGACCATCCCGTAATGTTTTGGCCAGATTTGGCAAGCTGTCATTACAGCAAAGTCGTTCAAGAATGGTATGCAGAGAAAGGGGTCCAGGTTGTTCTGAAAAACCTTAACCCACCCAACTACCCCCAGTTCCGCCCTATTGAGAAATACTGGGCAATCATGAAGAGGAGACTCAAGGCAAAGGGAAAGGTTGTCAAAGATATCAATCAGATATCAGACCTGGTGGAATATGATAGCTAAAACGATGGACGAAGAAGGTGTGCGCCGCCTAATGAGCCGTGTTACAGGAAAAATTCGAGAATTCCTTCGAAACCGTGACGAATAATTTTATCCGTATTTTTTCTTAAAAGTATGAAGAAAACGCTACATTTGTATAAAAAAAGATCTTGAATTCAATAATAAATAACTGAAAAACAGGCAATTGTTTTTGTTCCAATGCTATCTGAAGCAAGCTTTAGTAAGATTCTTGTGCTTCATGAGATCAGCGTTTAAAGTCATTGTTTACAAATGGCTTTTAGGCCATAATCATGAATTACTCGAGTAACACGTTGACAGTTAGTAAACATCGATTGGATTCAAGCCGATGTTGACTGTTTGTCATTTTTCCACTATGAACTATCTCTACTCACTTTTGGGTTGCCATACTTCCGACGAATTTGAGTCCATCGTACTCAAATTTGGGTTGTTTAGAAATAGCGTGTGCACCGTTTTGACAGTTTAGTTGAGACAAGACGTTGCTAAATTCAACAGCGGTGCATTTTTTGTCAATCTGATTCATTTAGATTTGCAGTGGATTTAATTTTGTTTTTGATTCAGCTATTTTAGAATTGAAATTAGTTTCAACAAATAAATTCGATCGAATCCATGTAAGACATTCAGGTGCTCTACCTTCAACAAAACAGCCTGTCGACGTCAGCTGTGTATTGACAATCGATCCGTTTATATTAGTACTAGCTGAACCCGGTGCGAGCGCTGCTACGCTTGCAACTAAATGAATGTAAATTTAATAGAACTGGCGCATTATGGTTGTTATTTGGAATGAGTTTTTACTTCTATCGAACATGCTCTTACCCGAGAAATAGACATTTTGTGTTTTAGTTACCTGGATAACTATCATGTTTGGTAGGAATTTGTGTTTTTATAAGATTTTATGAGATCTCCCCTTTCCAAAGGGGAAGGAGTTTCAAACCACCATACAATCATTGCCTTCAAAACCCCCCACATGCCAAATTTGGTTCCGTGTGCTTCATTAGTTCTCGAGCTATACAGAAATATGTGTTTCATTTGTATGGGAGCCCCCCCCCCCTTCTAAAGGAAGGGGAGGTCTCAAACAATTATAAGAACCACGGCCCCACAGCCCCATAAAACCCTGCTTACAAATTTTCACGCCGATCGGTTCAGTAGTTCCGAGTCCATAAGGGTCAGACAGACAAACAGAAATTTATTGTTGTGTATTTAGATAGAAATCCTGCCTCCAAGAGCCCCCACATAGTAAAGTTCTGGAGCTTTGCAAAAATGTGTGTTCCAATTGTATGCTCCCCCCCACCCCCATTTAAGAGGGGGGAGGGATCTTAAACGACCACAGAAACATGTACTGCTTCCAAATACCTTCACATGCCATGGTTTCATTTGCTTGATTTGTTCTCGAGTTATGCAAAAAAATTGTTTCATTTTTATGGGAGCCCTCCTTCCAGAAGACGGAGGGATCCCAACCATAAAAAAAAACATCTCTTGCCTTTGAAAACTCACCCTGCCAAATTTGTTTCTTTTTGCTTGGTTAGTTGTAGAGTTATGCAGAAATTTGTGTTTCATTTCTATCGGAGCCCCCCCATTTCAGATGGCGGGTGGGGTCTCTAACCACCATAGAAACAATTTTTACCTTGAAAAACACCCACATGCCAATTTGTTTTCATTTGCTTGATTAGTTCTAGAGCTATACAGAAATGTGTGTTTTATTTGTTCGCGAGACCCCACTTTTAGAAAGGGAAGGGGTCCTGAACTACCATAGAAACATATATTGTCTTCGAAAACCTCCACCTGCTAAATTTCATTCCATATGCTTGAATAGTTCTCGAGTTTTGCAGAAAGGTGTATTTCATTTGTATGGGAGCCCCTCCTTTCAGAAATAGGAATGGTCTTGAGTCACCTTAGAAACATATCTTACTCTTTCAAAACCTGCACCTGTCAAATTTTTTTCATTTGCTTTTGATTAGTTCTCGAGTTCTGCAGAAATTTCTGTTTCATTTGTATGAGACTCCCTACCAGAGAGAGGAGGGGTCTCGAAACACCATACAAAAAATGTTTGCCTTTAAAATCCTCACATGCCAGAATTTGGGTCAATTTGTTCGATTAGTTCTCAAATTATGCAGAAATATCTAGTTCATTTGTATGAGAGCCTCCCCTTTTAAAGAGAGCACTGGTCTCAAACTAATATAGAAATATTCCTTGTTTCCAAAAACTCCCACATGCTAAATTTGGTTTCGTTTGCTTGCCTAATTCTTGAGCTATGCAGAATTTTGTGTTTGTGTTTTATTGGTATGGAAGCCCCCCCCCCCCCCTTCCAGATATGGGAGTGTTCTCTAACTATTATAAGAACCTTTCACAGCCTCAAAAACAGACATACACAGACAGACAGAAATTAATCGTTATGTATATAGATTTCGCGAGATATAACTGAGGAGCAATATACCAAAAGGACGTACCTCGTGTTGTTATCCAGAGTAAATAACATTAGAAGCGGTGAGAGAAATACAGTCGGAACGGCTGCCCACAATTTATTATGATTTCATCGGACAGAGATTTTTGGCCACTGCTTCTAAAGGTTGAATAACTGCAAATGGCTTTGACACGCGTGCAGCAAGTAATGGTTTGCTGCTTAATGTTTCATAATTAAAATTTAAACTGTTTGGTGAAACATGAAATACGCCGTAAGTATTCGAAGAAACCAAGCAGAAAGTTTCGAAAACATAAGGGGAAGGTCCATTAATTATGTCACGCAGTAAGGGGGAGGGGTGTTTGGGAAAAACGTGACGATCCATACAAAAAAATTGAAAGTCCATACAAAAAACGTGACAATGGGGGGGGGGGTTTCAAAATGTCATTTTTTGGCGTGACGTAATTAATGAACGTTCCCTAACTCTCCTTCAACTTCCGAAACATACTAAAAAAGGCAAAAATAAGAGCATCGCAACAAGAATTTATAATGTGCAGGGTGGCAACGTAGAAACGATACAATTGAAAATTGTTATAAAACTTAAACAGGATTGTATTTATTGTTAGCACTTTAAATAACAAGTCGAGATTATTAAACTTACAATGTGTTTGATGAAGACGCTTTAAAAATTATTTCAAGACACCACCACCTTTTCGGGCAATTGATCCCACATCTCACCAAAACGTTTTTAAATGAGTTCAAACACATGATGCCCAGTTTTCTCTAGCGCATGTATTCGCAAACACAAAAGCCCAGTGGATTCGGGAGACGATGCAAGGCATTTAAAAGAAGAGATCGCAACATGCAAATGTCGTGCTCCAGAACACTGCTGAACAACTACCTTATGTGCTGGGGCAGATATACCATGCCGGAAACCTCCTCTCTAAAAAGTTTCTTAGTACACAGGGAAAGAAGGCGGTCTTCGACAACCCTATTGTAAAGCAATACTCTTTGTTTATTTTTTCACGCCCTGTTTAGAAAACAGGGAAACCCTAAACCATCACCGCAGAAGCACCTGATCCAGGGGGCAATAATAAAGTATTTCGCTATAGCTCACATGGATTTCAGTATCAATGTGGTAATATATGGTTAGATATCGTATCGTCTGTTCTTTTTTAAAATTCAACATTCAAATGTGCACACGACGTTAGGGACGTCTATTGTGTCTAATTATGTCACGCAAAAAGTGACTTTTATACCCCAACACCCCCCCCGCTTTCCATTTTTTTGTATGATTATTTTTTTTGTGCGATTTGTTTTCCACAAAGCTCAACCCCTCCCCTTACTGTAGTGTGATATAATTAATGATCCTCCTTATAGGCTACGAAGCAGTATGAAAGAGTTAGTTCATTGTTCTGTCATGCCTGTCGTCCGTTGGCATTGATCGATTTATTTTGTGGAAGTATTT